>PVIY010002692.1:0-124207 GCA_004026745.1 Myrmecophaga tridactyla
CTGCCTTTGGTATAGCATGAGACTTGTACCATGTAGGTGAATATATTACCAAAGCAATTTTTCTTCAAGAAGTTTTTGGTAGTTTAATTTAAGAACAATCCAAATAGTTGGGTAGATGAAAGTTTTTCTTAATTTTAGATGAAACATTTGTACCAAGAAAAATATATGAGCATGGTCATGCATAATTCATCTTTGCGTTTCATTCTAACACTTATTGAAGAGCCTTGAACACTGTAGACACTCTGGAAATTAGATGATCAAGTTGGTTCATTTATCCCAGCCTGGGACAGATGGATTTCCAAACCACTTCTACTAAACAAATAATGAACTAGATCGAATCTTGACCAAGGGAGAAGTTAATAGATTGGACATAGTGTATATACTTGTCATAGCCAAGTCAGTGAGAACTTATGAAATATCCACACAGTTTATAGCATCGGGCATAGAATTAAAACTGTCATTAACTTAAAAGTTGATGCTCTGGATACTAGACCAGGAATATGTAGATATATCCCTATAGACTGAACAAATTACATTTTTCTTTGGCAATCTAAACATTAAAATTTGAAAATATTTTGCCAACAAAAATTAGAGTTAAACTGAACAACTAGCATGAATTTGATTTCTTTTGAAGTGGTTACTAATTTTAGACAATGAAGACCTTGATAAATAACTTTGAATTTAATTTAAAACCACCACATGACAGAGTGTATTGCCAGGTATTACAGTAAAATTTATTTATTTTCCTACAGAAAGCTTTTATTTATATAGGATATCTTCCAAACATACAAGATTATTTAGATAGGTTTCATAGAAATATACATAGCTATTGTTCAATCAACGAAGTTCCTGGCTTTATTTTTCTTGTGAATTGTTGATGACAACATCCAGAAATGTTCGTGTTAGGTTTCTCCCCAGTTCTGAAATTGCCCAGAATACAGACTACTCTAATTTAGTGAATTGAAGAAGAAAATGCATATTTTCATCCCCAGTGGAGTTCAGTGTGAATCCTAAATCAGGTTTAGTTGAGAATTCTTAAATGTCATTTCATTTAATGAAATGACCACATTTTAGCTTTACCCCCAATGGTTGCATGTGGCCTTACAAAGCTTTCCTAGAATTAAGAGGTACCTCATGAGAAGAATAGAGGGTGTTATAGTGTCATTTATTTATTATTAATGATTATATATTTATATTCAATAATAATTAATCCATTTTATAGACCCTTCTTACTGTGTTAAATTGCTAACGATGTCAGTATTGTACTTTTCCTGACCAATGGAGAATTGAATGCCTTTGGCATAGCATATATCCTTGTCATAGTCAAGTTAGTGAGTTAATTTATCTAATAGTACTGGGGGAGTTCTTAAAATGATTTAATTATAGTGTCTTCTTAGATCTAACTTGCAACTAGTATCCTGGATTTAGAAGGTGGTTAACCTTTCCTTGGTGCATTCCATGTTATAGAAGACAATGAAATGACTTTTGTAGATTAAAAGCTGACATGGATAGCATCGATTACATCTATATTTCTAACTCCAAAGGGCACACTCTCCATTGCAATCCATGTGAAATGCTGAGAAAGGTAACCCTGGATCTGTTTAAAGAACAAAATTTGAACCAATAGAAGTTATATGGGTTAGATTTTATAATGAACATGCAATTAGCTGTGATGAACTTTATGATACAGTTTGTGAAACATGCATCAGGTGAGTTTAAGCTGTAGTACTTTGAACAAAATATTTATTACAAAAGATATTACACATTTTTGAGGAAATCACAATTTTACCCACTCCGCAAATCTAGTTGTTAGGATCCCTTTGTGAGGTGGGCACCTTTCAGTACCCACAAGTCTTCTTTTTCTCTTTCCATATCTGTACAATGTAAGAATATCATTATTGATATTAATGTGGGACTATGTGAAGGGATGGAAACGAGAGAAAAAATGATGGAAATGAACCATGGTTTTCCAATCTTAAGGTCTCCTGAGCCTGAGGCAAAGAGCAGAGGAGAAGGATTCACAGCAGAGTAGCTGATTACAAGGTCTGGTATGTATCGCTGTGTAGTCAGGAAATGATGAGGTCTGGCTGGATCCCAACAGTGAAACAAAACAGGAGAAAACTGATGCTGATGCTGAAAAGAAAAGAGGAAAGCAAAGCAGCTGGAAAGAGAGAAACAGACCTCTTCTACCCCAGTAGGAAATTGCAGGCATATTTCATTTTAGCTTTAGTTCCTGAAACATTGGTTATCATTACCATCAGCTTATTAGCAGTTCAGAACTTAATCTTTCAGAAGAGAAGCAGGGGAGCATTTGATTTTCAGAAAAAAGTTTGAGTCCACTAAGGGGTACAGGGATAGACGTGGAAACAAATATAGATCAGGTGCTTGTGTTTTCATGAGAGAAGAAAATTATGCAAGGTAGGTATATAAATCAAATGAAATATAAATTTTCTTCTTGTACCAATTATTAAAAGGAAACCAAATTAAAATAGTATGTCCAATTTTGCTACATTCAGGCAAAATTGGGTTTGAGTACAACGGAGCACACGATGAGACTTCATTGTACTTGCATGTTAAAAATCTCTATAGTACAAAACTAGGTATAATTTTCTAATCTCTGCTTTTCTTTTGCTTTTCTATTTGAGAAGTTACAGGGTTATAGAACAAACCATGCATAAAATATAGAATTTCCATGTACTGCCCTATTATCAGCACCTTCATTGGTGTGGTACATTTGTTAGCATTGACGAAAACACATTTTAGCAATTGTACTAGAAACCATAGTCTATGGTTTAACTTAGGGTTCAAGATAGTGGTTAACTTTGGGGGAGAGGTGATTGCAAGGAGGCAGGAGAGTGGCTCTCGTATGCTAAGATAGTTCTGCTTCACAGTCTGAATGCGTGTTTCCATGGGTAGGTTTGGTTTGAGAAATTTCATCAGAGACGTGGCAGGTCCATTTTTCTGTGTGTACAATTCAACAAAATATTTTTAAAACAAACAATTCTAGAGAGGCGATGATAAATCAATGACTTGGGAAAATGACTTCAAAATGTTTAATAGAAGATATTTAATAATATGGGAGCCACATTACGAGTATTCATCTGCAGCAGCCAGGCTTCCAGGGCTGAGACCAGAAGATATACCTTTGTCTGTGGTCTTGTGCCTGTTTGTTTTGAACCACCAGGGAAATTGGGCTGTTTCCAAGGCAAAACAAGCCCCTATTTCTAGTCCATACCCAGGACAAGAAGTCTGCTGAGATTTAGTGACTCAAAGGTGTTCTTCCAACTACAGCAATGCCTTTACAGTCACTCAACACCCAGTAGTCAGCATGTACACAAGGTTGGGAACTGGGACTGGAGATGAAGCCCTCAAAGACCTCACTGTTCAGAGGAGGAGATGGACAGGCAGCACCACATACATACCCATTAAAGTCATTCAACAAACATTTGCTGAGTACCTACTAGGTGTAAGGTGCTAGAACAATGTACAACAGAAAGATACAGGATGTAGTGACATTAGGAGCATAATGAGACATTTGGGACTGAATCCACTAGTCTTTCTTGGCCATTCTTTTGCTTCAGGTTCCATCTTGGTGAGTGCCCAAGGACTGCTTTCCTGTCTTGGAGCCGCCTGCATTCTTCAAAAAGTTCTTCTCCATTAGATATGCCCAGCTTCTTGCAGTCAGCGAACTGAGGCCCAAACCTCCAAAGGCCCCACCTTGAAGATCACCGTGCACATGCTGTTGGAGGAATGTAGGGAGATGGCTGGGTGCTATTTTCAGGCCATGGGACTTGGTTGCTGAAAATCAGTGCCTGAGGCCCAGGAGAACCCCAAGTCACTTCCTGTTGAGAATGGGGTGGTACAAAGTCTTGGAGAATGGGAGATTAGTCAACTCCTGCTGCTGGGTTCCATCATGGCCCCAGTTCTGGCAGGGGACCGTAGCTCAGGAGCAGGTAACTTAATTGTTTCACTGTCTTTTCCAAGTCCCTAATGAAATGACTTGTACAGTAATGTGTCTGTGCTTTATGAAAGTTTCTGTGCACTTTTTTCTTCTGTGCACTTTTTATCCTTTTTAAAAACAACTTTAAAATATTTAAGTGGGTGGGGGATGAACATACACGATAGTATTCTAGAATCCCTGATAGTCACTGAAACCCTTTGCATTATGCTTTGTTTTTGATGTTGGAGTGATGGCGTGTATGTCCCTCACTCTGTCACCCACTACCTAGGTACAGGCCTTTTGAAGAAAGGCCTCTTATTCTTATTTTTTTGATTCAATGCTGGGACCTCTATAATAAAGGCTAATCTTTGGGGATTTGTAATAAAGGTTTTAAAATCTAGGGGTGAGGTTTGGGAAAGATTTGCACTGGTCCTGTGTGTTATGGCTTTTGTGTGTTGTGTGTTTTGATTTTGTCTGTTTTTATCCATTTTATATTAACATATTTTTCCTGTGTTAAAAAAAATACAAACTTGGCTTGTTAAAAAATAAACATAAAAAATAATATGGAATCCAGAAGTTATTCAAATAAAAAAGTGCTTGGGGGTGGGCCACGGTGGCTCACCAGGCAGAGTTCTTGCCTGCCATGCTGGAGACCCAGGTTTGATTCCTGGTGCCTGCCCATGTTAAAAAAAAAAAAAAAGAGTGCTTGAAGATGATGTTTATTCCTTGCTTTCAAATACATTTGGGAAAATGCAAATGCATTTTTGCTTTATGTTTTCCAAGGCAATGCAAAATTGGCTTAGTATATCCTGTGTTGTTTCATAAAGATGCTTTTTGGTTGACTTTTGAAAAATCACTTCGGCTGTAAAAACAACTCTGTCAAAACTGATAAACCAGTTGCCCTTATTAGCTTTAAAGTGTCAAAATCTTGTCCTAAAGAAAGTTTAAACTGACCAGTAAATTGCTGATCAGTAATTTTTGATCAGTAGGCTTGTTGTGCAAAAGTTTTTATTTAGTTAATTCCTATCTCCCCTCCTTAGTAATACAGAGTATTGAAGGATTATTTTTCTTCTCCAAGTAAAGTGGCGTAGGAAGGCAATGTAAGGGTGACATCAATGTTCTATTCTATTGGTTATCCTAAGTATGGGGGTGAATTTGGGGTGGGGAGGAAGGCTGCCATCCTCTTTCTTCCCCACACACCAACTCTTCAGTTACTTCATGCTTTGATCTTGTACATGAAGATTTCAAGCCTGTCGGAATTTGCAGCTGAGCAAGATTGATAGAAGAGCAGTATTGACAATTCTCTCAGTAGCAGATTTCAGTGGATAAGGATATGTACATCTGGTGGAGTCTTGATCCCCATTCTCCTAATTGAAATACATGAGTGTGGATTCTCCCCTTCATTCAAATAATCCTGGATGGAGGGAAAATGACAAGAGTCTAGGTGGATGATCCTTCTCCTTTATTAATCTCAGAAGGGACAATACCTAATGCTGTGCTGCGTGAAAAATGAGTCAGTAACCCAACATGTTGATGAATTACCTTGCAATGAAATCCTGAAAGCAAGAAAGAGAACAATGGGACTTACTTAGAATAAATATTCTAAATGTTATTGTGACAATAAAACAGTGCTACGGTGAACCTAAAATTTATTTTGCACTTTACAAATTCTCAATGCTCACTTAAATTCTCACCATTTCTTTAATAACAGACAGCTCCAAAATTTTTGCTCAAGTTTTGTCTGGGTTCAGGGAACAAATTGAAGTCAATGTGGACCCAATATTTTGAATTACATAAACTATATTAAGACAGTTCCATTAATTTCTCAAACCCATGTCAGGTAATAGAAAACAAACTTGTATCATGGTTGCCTTCCAAAAATGAGATATAAAGTTAATGATTCCAGTAATTTAGTACAGAGTAGTGTAAGATTTTTATTCTTGATTATCATAGATCATTGTTGTGGTGGAATTGTCTCTGTGTTAAATAGTCTTGTTGATTGCAAAGGATACATTGCCTCTTTTCAGGGAAGACGAAACATGATACGCAAGTTTCACTTCAGATTTGACAATTCCTTACAAGTATTAACAGCTACCATGAATAAAAGTTCAATTTTGGAAAAGATAATGAATCTAATTAAAATGAACAGACTGATTCATATATCCAGATCCTTGCAGACAAACAAACAAACAAACAAAAAACCAGTACAGAGAAGCCAGCACATAGTCATGGCAATTTTAAGCTAGCCTTAGGAAATGGGTTCTCTCCCGTAATTTCCATTGAAAATGTAATGGCACATTTAGAAATGCATAGCAATCTGAGGTGGAGAAAACTCAAAATGTGGTGGTTTTTAAATAGGATTTCAAGTGACAAACCCATGGTTCCAAGATTCACAATTCTGTTGGGCACGCAGCATGAAACTTAGTGTTTTATGGTTTGGTTATCAAGCAAAGAAAGGAAACACGTGACTTTTCATGTTATGTTATGTCCTGCAACAAAGAGTATACAGTAAGACCAAGACTATCAGCAAATGTTAATTCTAAAGTTGAGACACTACCAAAATGGCATGGTGCTTCATGAGAGACTTGATTTCTATGTAAGTCACTAGAATGTAAGCTCCATAAAAGCAAGGTCTTTAGTGCTGAGCTGATTCTTAGCATCTAGGACAGTGACAACCCACAGTAGATATTGAAACAGTATTTGCAATCAACAAATGACTGAATTCAATAAACAGGTACTTTCCTAGGCACAGCCTAGTGGAGAGTCATAAACATAATTAGAGACTTTTGTTTGTTTATTCTTTGCCTTTTTAAACAACAAGGCTGCTGGGTGAGTCAGGGATATAAAAAATAAACATGAGCTGTCCTGAAAAATAAGCACAAGTTTGCTAGCTAACTAATTGGGTTGGACAATAATATAGCAGAAAAATGGAAGGCATAGATGCAAGACAAATATACTATGTTTAAATGCAGACATTTTATATTCTGAAGCTTAACAATCTTGTTGAAGGTAAGTGGGGAGAGGTGAAAGAGTTGGGGTAGAGGAGTCTGGATAATACAGTAGGGATCAACCAATGAAGAAACTAGAAAAAAGAAATTCCACATTCTTCTACACTGTATTTCCTCTTACTTCATTTACATATGTGTCCATAAATTCTTTGTTCTATTCTATCACTATGGCTGGATCCTCACATCATGAGTATATTGTCCACTTGCATTCTGGATCTCATCCCCTCTCACCTATTTAAGGAATTCACCCCAGGAATTCCCTCTCCTGAGTCATCATTTTCAATCTCTTTTAGCTCATTCCATCATCTTAAAACACACTGTAATATCTGCCATCTTATAAAAATCCTCTTTAGCCACCTAACCCCTTCCAAGCATTGCCCCATTTCTCTTCTCCACTTTATAGCAAATAGCTTCAAAATGTCGCTGAAAAGAAGACTGACTGTCTCTAAGTCCTCTTCTCTGCTTTTCTGATAGACCCACTCTACAGTTTTGACAACAATTTTATCAATGGAGGTCTTATTAGCATCACTAGAGATCTCCACAATTTTTAATCCAAAATTAATCTCAATTCTTATCTTACTTGTCAATCAGCAACATGACTCTGGTATTCCCTTGAATCACAAAGTTTTGGAACACCTTGGTTCTCCTCCTATGTCACCTGAAGGTCACTTTTGGTTTCCTTGGTTGGCTCATTCTAATATTTTCAATCTCTAAAAGCTAATACCTTATAGCTCATTCCTTGGATCATATTTTCATCTATATGTACTCTCTAGGTGACTTTATACAATTTCATGGCTGGATGTCAAATTTATATTTTTAGAGCAGGCTATTAGTCTGAATTCCAGACTTGTATATACTACTTCCAACCTACCATCTCCCCTTGCATGTCCAATAGGCATTTCAATCTTATCCTGCTCATAGACGGTCACTGATTTTATTACCTGCACTGCATAGATCAATGTGCTTTGAAATGAGGAGTATGAATACCTCAGTCCTCGGCAACTAAAGCATACCAAGAGGAAGAAATGTTGAATAAACAAAAGAGTTGACACTGAGCTCTGCCCAGGTATCCCTGCTGGAAGGAAATAATGCCATTAATTCTGTCTTTGAGTCTCTCTACTTCAAAATTCTTGAGAGAGGGAATCCCATGAATCTACTTTTGGTCATCTGCATTCTTCTTGAATGTACCATGTTTTTAGACGGGAAAACCTAGAAAAAAAAAGCTCCAGATAAAGGCAGGGTAGAGAACAAAATTTATCTTCTCAATCTAACTGTTCACAGACTGGGAAGGGAGGGGAAATGATGCTACAAAACTGAAAAATAGAAACATCAGAGACTATCTGATATCAAAAGTTCCTGAGATAACAAGAACAATGACTGTAATTGGTTGTTGACTATGATCCTTCCTGGAAAATTCAATGACCCTCTTCTCTTTCAAAAAAATATTGCTATAAAAGGTGCTAGTTTTCAACTATACTTTAAATTGAGAGATGACCTAAATAATCTGAAGTCATGCAAATGATACTTTATATACAGATAGTGGAGGAAGGAGGGCAGAGTAGCCAGTGCATAATTGAAACATTTGTCAACAAAAAGCAAGAAAACACACACACACATATATATACATACATACACACTATTCCACTAGATTAACAAAATAGTCAAGTTTGTAATCATGTGAGGCTTTAAGCTAATATTTTATTCTACGCATGTGTGATCTTTTTAAGTGAGGCATAAATCTTTCAGAACCTAGTTTTTTTTTCTTATGTAATAGGCATCATTTTCAGAATTTTAACAGAATGACAATACTAAGGAAGTTTATCAATCAAATTCTTTATTTTGTAATTACGATTTTACTCTGTTTCTCTTGTTTCTCCATATTGAAACTTTCGGTTTTCATAATTTAATTAATTTATTTATTTGGCACCTTGCCTATGGGATTTGGGGAGAGGAAAAGAAAGTGGGAATGAAAATTAGACTTTTAAAGTCCTATTAAGATTTTTTTTAGAGGAAGTAGACTCCAAGAATTCATTCTTTTATTTATTTATTAAGTACTTTATAATTACCTACTGTGTGCCAAGCTTTTAGTTACACTTAGTGGAAAATAGAAGGTAAGATTTCTTATTTTTTCTAGAATACATATATGCTCCCCATAGATAATCAACAATTGTATGTATTCTAAGTTAGTCCCTGTTTGCTCAGTTGGAAAGAAAAATCCCATGATGTCCTTTCGGGCTTGATATAGAAGTTTCAACAAACAATTTCCTTTCTGATACCCACACTTTAACTTTTTAAAATAAGAATTTTTCTCAGTCCTATTTCTAATCACGATGCATCACCATTCTCTGCAGTCACTTTGGCAAAGTGAAGCAAAGAAGTATGAGCCCTTCCAGGCTGTAGCCTGAGCAGATTTTCTGGATCCTCCAGCTGACTGTTAGGGAGGAATGCACATTGCCTGCCTCTGAGCGGCGGGATGTCAAACAATGACAGAACATAGGCCTTGGTCTTTGAAATCTGTCAATACTACTGAACAGACTCTCAGACAAATACACAATAAATTGCTTCCTGGTCTGCCAGTGTCTTTGTTTACTTGTGTCTGCGATATTCTATTACTTCATACGAGATTCTTGATTTCTGACACCAAATATTTATTCTTATGATGTGCTACGTTTGCCAAGTTTAGATATCATCTTCAGGAACTGATTTTTGCTATTTTCCATTTTAGATAAAGTTAATGTGTGTATCAGGATTTGTTTTTGGTGGCGAGAACAATATCATTTAGCTCACTGGATTCTTTTATTTATTGGTTGATTTGTTTGTTCTGAGTTCAGGGAAGGACAATTCCATCTGGCCTAAGGTGCTGTATTCACCCCTTTCATCCTTCCAACCTGGAATCTGCGCGTCTCATTGAATACAGAGCTGAGCTGGATGTGTTCCTCTCTTTAAAAATAGCTATGTTCTGGGCATAGATTAATATGGGAAAGTTTTTGGACATTTCACATTCCTCCTCAGTGGGTACCATAAAGTCATGGACATGAAGCATGCCAGATAAGCTAATTGAGCATCCACATTCCAGCCCAGAGATACAGTTCTTAGCATTATTTGGCTTGATCTCTATGTTTTCCTCACTCGTTGTCATAACGTGTCCTGTAGCTATTTTAAGCATACTCTATTTATTTTCACAACAACCTCCATGAACTTTATGTGAAAGACAGTGGTGAAAGGTGAAACATAATGGTTATTAGCTTGGTCTTCTAGTCACCTTATAAACTTGTAAGTTAGGAGTTATTTATATAATGTTATTACTCAAAACTTCCTCCTTAACTGCTTAAAGAACAGAGTGAGTGCTCAACCATTCAAAGATATTATACTAGTTTTTTAAAAAAAACAAGTCTTAATTTCATCCCAGTTACATAAGGCAAATAGAATCTTATTCATTTAGGTCAGGGGAGACTATCCGAGATTTCTCCTCAAATTGCTTTCTTAAAACAATATATATTTTAATTATCAAAGTTATATAACAACATCTCAGGAAACTTTAGGATAACCTACCATCTTTATTATATATGTATGTTTTCCATTCACCTATACTTTTCACATACATATATTTTCCTATTATTATAATTTCATGTTAGTGAAATTTTATAACAGGCTTTAATACATTACTTAGCAATTTTATATCAGGATTATGGGACAGAATAATTTCTTCTCTACCACTTATACCCTATTCTTATCCCATCTGCCATTATATACATGAATACACCTAAACATAAATATTTAGACACTGTCTACTTTGTGTGAGATATGCTCCACACAGAATCAGGAAAGGTTTTTCCCCGAATTTATCAGTTGAGTATGAGAAGACCACTACCTGTGACTGATCTGAAAATCAGTTAAAAAAAAATACTATTTTTTTTAAAGAATGCCATTTTTTATTGTTTTTACAAATGTATGCTATAGTTATCAGGGTCAGAGTATATGTTCCTTGGAGGCTGTGAGCTCTCCTAATAAATTCAGGAATTGGAAGAAACTTGAAAGCATTCAAAGCTGCACAAACATAGTGCATGTTCCAATTGGAGCTCTAGCCATAGGCAGACATGCTGGAATACCTTTTATAGTGGCATGATTCTAATAAAACTCAGCCAGCAGTTACAATTTTTTTGGTCCCCAATCACTACCCCACCAAACAAATTTCTGACTATTCCTTAAATCTTGATTTCTAAAAAATGATGGTTTCTAGTAGGCTCAATTATTAAAGCCCGATTATTCTTTTTGTCGCATAATTTTCTGCACTTTGGTTTACTTACATTTAGTAAAACATTTTGACAAATGAATTCTTATCATAAAGTGGTTCTGTGGACCCACCAATGATTGCAGTGAGTAGCACTATTTTTTTTCCTCTTTGCAATGAATGAATGACTTGTGGTCTGTAATTCATTTTCCCCTCTGTTCATTGTACATGGTCAATGAACCTGAAACAAGTGATAGATTGAGGATTTTCCTAGGTCTCTACTCTTTCCTAGAACAGTCTTAACTCAGAACTCTGTCTTTATAATCAAAAGAACAATTATCAGGTTAGTGAGTCATCCTTCTTGAAGACATGTGCATAGGACTTCTGTAGCTAAAGAAAACTTTGACACTATTCTGTCCTTTCTCTTGTGTCATTCAGCCTCTATATCCTGGTTACTCATTCATTTTCTAATTCCTTAAATATGATTTTGACCTATCCACTTTAACTTCTCATATCAGGGTTTCAATTCATCTGTGTTCACTTCACTAAATTCACCGCTGTCCATATCTCTAATTGTCTACTTCTTCATCTGATTATGTAGTAATAATTTCAAGTGTGGTTTTTCTAAACTCAAACTCTTATTTCTCCCTAAAGCATCTTATTTTTAAGACAACCGTATATTTTATTCCTTCCTTACATCGTGTCTGGCTATTCCAGACCACCCTCCAGTTTCTCCCAGCTTTCTTTCTTACTATGCAAAAGACTTTTCTTAAGTAAAACACCACAAAAATGACAACCAAAACAAACTCAAAATGAAACAAAATAAAAATAGTTACTTATTATGTTTAAAATCAATTTATTCTTCCTCAGTGGGCTGTGAATTACTTGAGGGCAAAGGCTCAGACCCTTTTATATTTTGCTTGATTTCTACTTTACTTGCATGGTTTTTGAAGAGTAGTGCTATATAATTCTTACTCTTGTTTCTGTATAGGAAAGGTGTTTCTTTCTTCTGGTTTCTTTCAAGATTTTCGCTTCATCTTTAATTTTCTGCAGTTTGAATATTATATGCCTTGCAGATTTTCTTTCTTTTTTTGTATTTATCCTTTTTGGTGTTCTCTGAGTTTCCTCGATCTGTGGACTTGTGTTTGTCAAAAACTTTTGAGAGTTCTCAGCCATTATTATACCACATATTTTTTTCTGTTCTTTCTCTTTTTCTTCTTCTAGTATTCCCACTATGAATATGTTACATCTTTTGTAATGATACCACAGTTCTTTAATTTTCTGTTCCTTTTTAGTCTTTTTTTTCTCATTGCCATTGCTTTTCAGTCTGGAGAGTTTCTGTTGATATATTGTCAAGCTCTCTGATTCTTTCCTTGACTGTATCCAATCTACTGGTGGGCTCATCGAAGTCATTCTTCATTTCTGTTATAGTATTTTGATTTCTTGCACTGCCTTTTGATTATTTCTTAGCATTTCCATCTTTTTGCTTATGTTACCCATCTGTTCTTTCATGGTGTTTGGTTCTGATGTTTGCCTTGTTTTTACAGACTATTTCTGCTTTAAGTGTGCTTTGTAATTTTTTCTTGAATGCCAGGCATGATGTGTCAGGTAAAAGGAACTGAGGCAAATAGGCCGTTAGTGTATGGCTTCATGCTTATCTGGCTAGGAGTTAGGCTATGTTTGCTCTTTGATATAGCTACAGGTGTCAGAGGCTAAAATTCCCTTTGATGTCCTTATTTTTTATCTCCTATTATTGTTGGACTTCTTTAGCGACTCCTTCTTTGATAAGGTCTGAATCTTGCTGGTCTTTTCAGCTGTAATACTCAGTTCTTAATAAGAGTATTACTGATACGAAGGTTGGATAGGGCAGAGAGGAAGTGCTCTATACCTCTATGGCTAGGTTTCTGCATTTCAGTGAGACTGTACCCTTAGACTGTGACCTTCACAAGTGCCTCTTAGAGTTTCTTCCACCCCTTAGGTGGTTGAAGTCTCGAAGGGGCTGGATTTAGGTATTTCCTTTTCCTCCTGCTGGCTAGACTCTGGTAAAAGTTGTTTCCCTTGAGGGAAGGCGTTTGTTAAGGAGAATAGAATGCCCCAGACATGTTTCAAAATGGTTACTTTTTCCCTCCCCTTGCTCAAATCTTGAGGAGATGGTTCTCCAGTCTTCATAGCGGGAACCTAGTGGGGCTCCTGGGAGTAAAACTCATGAAAGTGTGCCCCCACTCCCACTGAAGCTGAGCCTCCAGGAAATTTCAAACTCTCAAGCTAGTCCATGATCACTTATCAAGCAATTAATCAATTGCCCTTTACGTATTTCTACCTGATGCTGCCACCAGCGGTGGTTTCTGTTCCGAGTAAACTATGATTTTTTGTGCGTTTCAATTATTCAGTTTTTTGGAGGTAGTTATTTATCCTGTGACCTCAATTCTCTGACGGATCTAGAAAGATTTACTGACTTTCAGTTTTTCAGCTTTTTTCTTGTTGTGAGAATAGGAGTAATAACTTCAAGCTCTTTACATTTTGGACCAGAAACTGGAAGTTTAGATTTACTTATTTCTTCACCATTTATCCCAATAAATATTTGTTGAAGTTACATCATCTCAAAAAGTTTCCATTGCTCAAAATATAATAAACACATTAAACAATTCTATATTCTTTAGATTAACTTAGAGGTTCTTAACATTTTTAATATCATAAACCTTTTGAGAATCTAATGAAAATAATGTGCTTTGTCCTTAGGAAATAAGTATACACATATATACACAATACACCTCTCTCTCTCTCTCTCTCTCTCTCTCTCCCCCACCCCGTCCCTTTCTGTTACAGACACACATAAACCCATATACGCATGATACTTGCAAATACTACTTTGACATACACCATTTAGGGCATTCCTGGTCCTTCTGAGGGCCTTCTATTGATGCTAGGTTAAAAGTTACTGCCCAATAGTCTTTGTAGGTAATATATCAGTATTATTTGTGTGAAGTGCTAAAGAACAATGATAGGAAAGAAATAAGAAATGTATGTATAATGCAGACAGAAAAGAAAGGTGGAGAGATAATAGGGGAATAAGAGATAATAAATGGTAAGAGATGGAAGAAATTGAGAGTGTCACAAATTGGGCATGAAACAATGATGATTTTTCAGGGTCAAAAACATTCAGGGTTTAGCTGTGGCATATATATGTGGTGGAATATTATGCAGCTATAAGACAGAATAAAGTCATGATGCATGCAACAACCTGGAAGAACTTTGAGGACATTATATTGAGCAAAATTAGCCAGAAACAAAAAGACAAATAGTGTATGGTCTCATTAATATGAACTAATAATAGTGAGCAAACTTTGGGAGGTAAAGTTGAGAACACAGGTTATGAGGAGATAGAGGGTTGAGATTGGGCATTTGATGCTGAAAGAGTACAGAATGTTCAACAAGACCGATCATAACAATGCAGAAATGTATAGCACTATACTATTTAATGGTAGCACTATCTGATGGTAGCTGAGTGTAAGTATGCTTAAAAGAGGAAGGTTAGGAGCATGTATGATGCTAGAAGGAAAGACAGAAGGTAAAAACTGGGACTGTATAACTTAGCTAAACCTATAGTGGGCAATGATGGTGATTAAATGTAAAAATGTAAGAAATTGTTTACAAGAGGGAGAACAAATGAATGTCGATATTGCAAGGTGTTGAGTATGGGACAGTATATGAGAAAGAATACAATCATTGGCAACTAAGACGCATATAGTTAACAGTAACATTGCAATATGCTTCCATTAATTGTGAAAAAGGTAGTATACTTTTTAAAAGGTAAATATTAAAAGCTAAATGTTAACAAGAGGGGGATATAAAGGAGGAGTATGGGAATCTTGGTGGAGTTGTTTCTCCTTTTGATTTGTTTATTCTTCATTTTTTTTCTCTTCTTCTTTCTTTGCAGAAGAAATAGAAATGCTCTCATATAGACTGTGGTGGTGAATGCATAACTAAGTGATTATACTAGGAGCCATTGATTATTTACTTAGGATAGATTGTATGGATTGTGAATAAAATTGTTAAGAAAATAAGCATAAAGCCACTAGTGCTGGAGAAAATATGGAAGAGATACCTGCTGGTAGGGAAATAGAATGGTGCAGTCGCTCTGGAGGGCATTGTGGTGGTTCCACAGGAAGCTAAATACAGGGTTACCATATGATTCTGCAACCCTGTTATTAGGTATACTCTTGGAAGAACTGAAAGCAGAGACAAGAACTGACATTTGCACACTGGTGTTTATGGGAGCAGTATTCATGATTTGCAACAGATGGATGGAAAGATGAACTGGGGTGTACATGTGCAAAGGAATATTGAGCAGCCATAACAAGGAATGAAGTTATGAGGCATGTAACCAGGTGAATGGATCTTGAAGACAGTAAGGTGAGTGAAATAAGACAGAAATACAAAAACAAACATGGTAAGACCTGACTACTAAGACTGACTATAATGTGCAAACTCTGAGAATTGAATTCGAGAAAATAAGTTATCAGGGGATAGAATGTGGACAGAGATTGTATAATCAATGATTAAGGAGCACAGAATGTTCAATAAGGCTTATTGAAAGGTTTCCAGATTGTAAGCTCTTACAGCTGTCACATTTATTTCTGGGTTTTAACTTTTATTTCTAAATTCTGAGATGCTGAGCTCTTTTTCTATAACCCGTTTGTTCTCTGGAACTTTGGGTGTCTGTGGGACACCTGAGACTCAGGGTTAGAGTTCTGCAGGTATGAAAATCAGCATTACACCAACAGCATTTGCTAAAGAAGCTGAAAGAGAGATCAGACTTCAAGTAGAGATATGAATGAAGCTGATCTGGTCAGGACTAAGGCAAATAAGAATGCAGGGTAAATGATGATATTGACCATTTTTTAAAACTTCAACTTCTGCATGAGAACAAAAGAAAAGATGTTTAGCTGGTACAAAACTTATAGTTTTTGTAGCACACTATCTAATTTAACCTGTATGGTCAGTTTATTCAAACATCATAAGTACATGAAACCTTGAATGGGGAATGACATCTTGTTATTTTGTACTGGTTAAGATAATAACTAATATATTCCAGAATAATTTGTGCAGAAAATAAAAAATATATATATTGACAGAGACTCCTTGAGGGACTTGAGAAAAATGTGGAAATATTTAACTTCCCCACCTAGGGAATTCTTGTTATTCTCATAAGAATTAGGGACTCCCAATTTAATAAGGCAAGCCCTTGATCTTGGAGCAAAGGAGATCTTTTTAATCTGCAAAGGAGAAGCTAAGCTTACTTATAATTATGCCTAATAGTCACCCCCAGAGAACCTCTTTTATTGCTCAGATGAGACCTCTCTCTCTCAGCCAATTCTGCAAATAAACTCACTTTCCTCCCCTGTACGTGGGACATGACTCCCAGGAGTGTAAGTCACCCTGGCAAGTTGGTATGGGATTTTTTGAGTGTTCTTCTTCTTTTCTTTTTTTTTGGGTAGTGAAAACATTCTAAAATTGATTGTGGTGATGAATGCATAACTATATGATGATACTGTGAGCCACTGATTGTATATTTGGATAATTATATGGTATGTGATTATATCTCAATAAAATTGCATGAAAACAGGTTCAGGGTTTAGGCTGGATTTTTGGGCAGTGCTCTCCATGAGTAAGGAACCAAGGTACAAAGCAAGGTAAGGGCCCCTTCCACATGCGTACACACATATTGGCCCTGGTAGATTGGGATAACTTGAGCACAGAAAGAACAATTTCTTAGGTCTTGAATTTCCATTTTGGGTTCATCACATCCGGAGTTTTTCCATCAGTGAAAAAGAATTTGGGAATTTGCGAAAACATCAAATCATGGAGGATGACTCAACGTTGAGACATTGTGAGATGTGGGACTTGGGAGAGGAATAATAAAGGTATCTGGGTCCAAGAATTTTAAGTGATTCCTGTATACTATCTGTTCAAGTGTAACTGGAATTAGGAAGAGGATTCAGAGATAATAATCATGGACCCAGTTTTATATCATAACATACTGATAGTAAGAGTTAATGCTTATTGAGAATTTATGACCCAGAAACTGCGTTAAGTGCTTCACATGGATTATTTCATTGGATCCTCACAGCAACTCCACAAGGTAGGAGCAATTGTTTCCCACTGCCTGATTGGAAATCCAGGAATCGAGGAGGTGAAGTAACTTGCCCACGGTCACAGAGCCAGGAAGCTATGCGGCTGGGGTTTTAACCTATATCATCTGATTTTAGATCTTGCTTTCTTTATCACATCTTTAAACCAAAGAGGAGAACTGAGAAAGAGTAAATGTAGCAGAAGCTGCGTATAGTAGATGGAATATATATGTATGTACCTGACCCAAGTACTCTCCAGCCAAGGAGATGTGAGTGCTATTGTTGATTGCTTCTTCTCAAATTTTGAACAGCTGTGCACTGTTTAAAATACTGAGTCCAGTAACAGTATGTATAAATAACCCTAACTTGATCCCCTTTGATTTTATTTTTGGATGTCATAGCTTTGTTCTTTCTTTATTTTAGCTAAGCCTCTCCTGCATGTTCCCTGAGCAGCAGAATGATCCATTTCAGGAGCATATTTTATGTGATGCTGACACCAGCGGCTCCATGGAGACCTTTAGGCTCCTGCCAGAGTGAATTGGCACCCAGGAACAGACAGGCTCCAAAACATTGAAAAGTGAATGTATTTCACAATCATTCTTTATCTCAGCATGAAAAAAAGCAATAAATTGCAATGAATCTGAACAGCTATTCTCTAAACACACACGCAAAAAATTTATTATGCTAAGACATAGCTTATTGCCAAAAAGGAAGACAACAGGGCTGTCTTTTTTAACAGTCTCCATGTGACTTTTTTTTTAACGTTGATTATGTAAAGCCCTTTAACATCGAATGCTGGGTGATTTAAGATATTCATTCAACATTCCCTCATTCATCGGACATTTCAAACACCTACAATATGTCAGGCAATGTTCTAGGAATACAGCAGTAAACAAAAAAAATGACAAAAATTCCCACTTTATGTAGTTTATACTGTGGACATGTACATGATTAAAGAAAGTGGAAAAAGTGTGTGTGTGTGGGAGGGAACAGATCTATCACTTTTCAGGTTTCAAAATTCTCCTACATTAGGAATTTAAACTCTTTATGTCAATTTATTAAGAAAAACATGTGATGATCATTGCAAGGGATTCCAAAATGCTTTATTTATATTTTACCAGTCTCAATTGGATGTCTGCATATCAGAAAAAATCACGCAAACGTATGTGAGCTAAAAAAATTCTTGGTTTCTACATAGGTTGGCGTGTGTCTTGTGGTAACTCCACAGCTTCTCTTGGGGTCAAGAACCATAAATTTGGGTTGACTAAATTAAGTGATCTCTGAAGATTCCTTCCAGCATTAAGTGCAGAGTGCTGTCTTATGAGAATTTCAAGATATTCCCTGCTTGGAGATATTTCTGAAAAACAATTCTCTTATTTGGCTCATCTTTTTTGTATTAGAATATGTTTAGATAATCCAGCACATTCCCTGAATCTTAAAATTCTCTGAGTGTGATATTGCATCTGAAATTTACTTCATCTTTGTTACCTGTTAAATAATTCTTTCCAAAATGGTCTTGTAAATAATATTTTAAGTTTTCTTCCTCTTCACTTTAAAGAACTGAATTGAAGCCTCTTTACCATTGTAACAGAAAAGAGTTAGACTTCACTATTCCTCATGAAAATGTATTTCACATGTTCAATATTATTCTGATTTCAGAGTATGTTAAAAGATATTTTTAAAATAGGAAACATTTTTAACCCTGGTATGCTATTTTTATTGTTTTTATCAAATTCTGAAGGAAACTCACCCCAAACATTCAGAAAATTTCTTAAAAAGCCAAAATAAAATAACACAGAATGCATTATCTTACTTTGCATATAGTATCTGACAAATCATCAAGCCTTCCCTTCCCTAAATCTGTCCAGATGGAATATTACTGTAGTGTTTCAATGTGGTGATTAATCTTCTACTTTCCATGTCAATAAGGTCACATTTCAATAAGTGCTACTAAGTTTTAATCTCATATGGCAGAAAAAAAATAGCATTATCTTATGCATTCATAGGGTGCTAAAAATTTTCCATCGAAAACTATTTCCATCTTTTGGAGAATTCACTTGTGTAGAAGAGATCTGAGGTGGATTCTAGGAATTTATTTGGGCTGAAAATATGTTTCAGCAAAACTGTATCTTATCAATGTGGCTTTTCAGTTGAACTTGACGTGGTTTGCAAGTAGAGATATTTTGATCTAATTGATTAAATACAAGAAAACTAGAGAGAGTAGCAGTTTCTACTTAAACCCCAATTATGGGATTTTGCCTTTATTTTATCATTGGTTTCTGTTTCTTGTTTTAGGAACGAGAGAAAGGAAAGAAAGAAGTGTGAAGAGCCATTTAGCATCAATAGTAATTGAAATTGCAAGAATCAGTTCAAGAAGAAAATCAGGGTAAATCCAAAATCATTCATCAATTACTTTCATTGGGTACAGAGTTTTAATTTTGGTGGCACAAAAGAAGTGAAAGTAATCCCCTTGTTCCTTAAGCAGTTGGCTAAAATGTCATATTTTAGAATTTATATGGTGGTTGAAATTACAAAAATATAATGGAGAAAATACCAAATATTTATTACCAGCCTATTATATACTTATATCTATTATTTATCTGTTATTAACAAGAACAATGTATTAATTGGGAGCTAAAAGAAAATAAAGGAAAGATAAAATAGGGAAAAGTTGAATCTGACATATCCTGTGTTAGTGCAGCAAAATAAACTAGAGCAAAGAAAATCTTAAGAGCAATTAAAATGTATAGTGGAAATTATGAAATAGTACCTTTTTTATAGTGCTACATTCTGATGCTTACAAAGCTTTAAAACCACTGTCTATCACTATGAAAATATTAATATATTATATATGTATGATATATATATACAACACATATGTATATACATATATTTAAATATTTCTTAATTTAAAACAATAAAGAGATACATGAAATAGATGTTTGCTTTAGCAAAAACTCTATTATGGATGTTAAGATCATTTTAGGTTATTGAATGAGAATGTGATATGATAATGACATTGGAGGGGCAGTAGGAAAATTACCAACCTAATCTCTCTTGGTTTCAATACAAGAGGAAAAGCAGATGTTTTATTTTTATTCTCAGATTTCACAGAATGGCATCCTTCTTCAGTCTTCCTTTTGTCACAATGATTCTAGAACTGTAAAAATAATAGTTTGAGGCAAATAGCATGATACATTTACTTAATGTGGTAAATCATTGTATTTTACAGTTTAAGGCAGTCTTTGAATATAAAGACATTTTAAGAGACAAAACAACACACATCAAGTAAGTGTGTGTGTGTTTTAATAATATCTTTTCCTAAACCTAGTTTCTTTTCAATAGAAAGAGTATCTAGATTACAGGACAAACTTGTTGGACTTATATACTGGTATCATATTGTCAGCTATCTTCTTTGAAATGAATTTCTATGCTTTTCTTCTCCAGATATATTAAATTCACTATGATTATTGCTTTAGAAGCAGCAAGGCACATTCCCATCTTATGGTTCATATCCTAAATAACAATTTTAAGCTCTTTTATATTTGATGATGGGTTTCCTCAGATTAATCAAGACCAAAGAGAATAGGAGGCACAGATGGATGATTCTCCATAGCTAGAAGTCCTTTCAATGAGAAAGAGCTCAATTCTTAGGAAGAAACCCCCTTTGACTGGACCTAAGCTAAGGAAATTTTCTCATCTAATGAATATAAAAATTACATACATATAATATTACATATAAATATTACACGATGCCGCCTTCCTGTTTTCAGCTCTTGCCTATTTGCCTTGTTCTTAGGGGTGTGAACAAAGGGCTGCAATTCTGCTCCTTAGTGATGGAGCTGCTAATGTTTTCTCTCTAATGTTACTTTTAGTAAAACAGCAGCACTGGCAGTTTCAGTGTTCAGCTGTGGTATTTCAATAGCGTGTCCAGGGTAATCTCTAAAACTACCTCCTCCTTTTTCCGTCTGGAGGGTGGATGTCCTGTTGATGGCTCATCTAGGACTCTTCAGTGTGCTCCTGGCACCAGCTGTGCAGGCCTGGCACTGATTCTGAAGGGCGTGTTCCCCGTCGGACTCTTTGATCTGATCCCATTTGGTCAGCTGGGAAAGTGAGCTCTTTCTCTCCACTTCTCTGCAGTTCCCAGGTTGGCTGCTGGCCCTCTAATGTGGTCTATTCTTCTAATGCCATGAGGTTCTAGCTCTCCTCAGCTGCTCACACTAGCATTGGCTCCTAATCTGGTGTGGTAATTTATCTCAGCTGGCAGTGGCCCTAGCCCTCTGGCTTTTGTTCTCTGCAATGCTGCCGAGTTTCGCCCCAGACTCCTGGTGAACTCCCTGATTCCCTGGGAAGGCTGGGATGTAATCACATTTCAACTGCAGTCCTCATACGAGGTACCAATTAAAGAGAGACAAGAAAAAGAACTCAGCTCTGAGACAGAAAGCTGAAGCCAGCACTTGTTCATCTCTGAGCCATGTTGATAGGAAGAAAACGGTACACACTCTGATGTTGGATTCTAAATTATAGTTTGGAGATGAAGAGGAGATTTCTTTTAATATGTGTGTTTAGAGTCAGTATGTGCATTCATCTTTCAGTTATAAGGAATTGCTTGGGATGAAAGATTTGCTGAACTCACCCAACCCCATAAACAAAGTACACTAAGAAAAAACATGATTAGTAAAGCACTACATTGAAAATTCTCTCCCCAGCCCCCTCCAAAAAATAATGCTTGTTTCTCATCTTAGTAGGAAATCTTATTACAGTGCAAATTCATTTGTCAGAGACTGAGTATACTTCACAGAATTTCAGCATGGAGTAAAGCATAGCACAAGGACGTTTGACAGTATTAAAATATCTGGTCAGCCAAAAACCTCTGTATTGTGGCTCTACAAAATAAGCAGGGCACCTGAGGGAAAAAGAGATGAAGCCCTGCCAACGGTGGAACTTTGAAACGAGGTTCTTAAAAGAAGGAGGGAGCTTCTAGTCACTTGTGTTCTAGAATATCTTGGTTGGATTATTGTGTAATATTTTGTTTCATTTTCACTCCATGTACTTGAGTCTAAATAGTCCTGAGGACCTACCAATATTTCCTTCGTAAGTCATTAACTACTTGAAGTCAGTATGGCAGATTGGGGAGGAGAATAGGAAACAAAATCCCATTTCCTTAAGAAAAGTTGCTTCTAAACATTTGATTCAAAGAAGGAATACAAAATAGCAGAATTGTTTACAAATAACAATAATGAAAACAGGAGGACAGAACCTGGGAGATAAAAGTAGAGGAAAATTTTTAGCATTAAATACCTAGATCAATGAAAATTTAAAAATGAAAATGAATGAATTTAATCCTGAATTCAAAAAGCTAGAAAAAGAACAACAAAATAAATCAAAAGAGCATACAGAAGGAACTGACATAGATAAGGCAGAAGTTAATGAATTAGAAAATAATTCTAAAAGCAATTCTAAAATAATACCAAAATCTTTAACATAGTGAAGACGAAAGCATGAATACACAAAATTAGAAATGAAAAAGGAGAAAAAACAGGCATAAAGCAAACAAGTTTAAAAGTTTTGCTTTGCCCAACACTATGAAAACATTTGAAAATCTTGATAAAATAACAAATTTTAAAAATATTTAAGTTACCATAATCGATCCCAACAAATTACAAAAAGAACAATAACCGCTAAAGAAACAGAAAAGCAATTAAAGGGATCACACACAAAAGAGCATGAGATCCATTTTAGAACATTCAGCACTCATTCATATTACAAGCACTCTATAAAATAGCAATTGCTAGATAATTCCTTAACACTATTCCTTCCCGTCCACTCATTCTTGCTACCTTTTGTTCTCTGGCTTTCTAAAATGTCAGTACCTGGGAACTTATCATCTTACTTAATGGAGAAACAGTTAAAGTTTTTTGTTCTAAATAACATTACCCATTGTATCCACTATTATTTAACACAGTGTTGGAGGTATTAGTCAAAAGAAAGCAACTGGAGGCATAGTAAGAGAAAGGAAAAAAAAAAACAACTTTACCTACCTGGAAATAATATACTTATGTATCTTTAAAACCTAAAGGAAACAATAGGAAATGATCACAAACAGTAAAAACTTTAGTATAATAGGAGATTATAAAATTAACATTAAAAAGCCAGTAGCCACCTGTGTCTGTTTGAAACTTTGTGTACCCAGGAAAGCCATGTTCTTTTATCCTGATTTAATATTATAAGGTGGGATCTTTTGATTAAGTTGTTTCCATAGAGATGTGACCCACCTAACTGTGGGTGGGACCTTTTGATTAGGTGGTTTCCAAAGAGATGTATCTTTACCCATTCAAGATGAGGTGGCTTATGGAGTCCTTTAAGAGGGAACTATTTTGGAAAAAGCTTCAGAGCTGACACAGACGAGAGGCCTTTGGAAATGCAGAAGGAAAACACCCATGGGGAAGTCCTTTGAAATGAGAAGCAGGAGAAAAAGTTAGAAGACATTACCATGCGCCTTCCCAGCTAAGAGAGAAATTCCAAATATCATCAGCCCTTTCTTCAGTCATGGTGTCTTTTTTTGAGTGCTTTAGTTTGGACATTTTTATAGTCTTAGAACTGTAAACTTGCAACTTAATAAATTCCCTTTTTAAAAGATGTTCCATTTCTGGTATATTGCATTCTAGTGGCATTTAAAAAATAATACACCATCATTTACACAAACAAAAATCAGACTCTAAAATGAAGATTATCCTATTTTATTACAGCAAGACAGAAAATAAATTTATCTGTATAAACTTTACAACAAATGTCCAAATCTAAATAAGAAAAATTATTAAAAACACCCGAGAGACATACAAAATTGTCAAATATAAGAAAGACATTTTATTCTTGATTAGAAAGACTTAGTATCATGAAATTATCAGATATACTTAAATTACTTATTAAGTTTAATGGAACCCTAATAAAAAACCATTTGTGTTTTTTCCTTGCAGCTAGATGGGTTGATTATAAAGTTTATTTGGAAGGAAAAGCAAGAGAACACAGAACATTGTAGAAAGAAGAGTAAATGGTGTGTGTTCGTGTGGGGAGAGGGCAAAGCTAGCGATTCTCAAAATTAAAATATACTATAAAAGCCTTATAACTAAGGTACTTGTCATTGATATTTGACTGGCAGGCTAATCAATGGGATAAAATAGAAAATTTAGAAATTGATACACTTATACATGGAAATTTAGTATACCATGAAGGCCACATGTCAACCAATGAAAGAATTTTTTACTAAGAGTTATTGAATAACTATATGGAAAAAGATAACATAGATTCATTGCTTATTCTTTCCACAAAGTTAAAATTCAAAAATATCAGATCAAATGTAAGAAACAGAAACCAGTACAAATTCTGAAAGACAACAGGGGTGAATGAATCCCACTATATCCTGAGAATGTGAAAATTTTCCTAACCCCGATTCTTAATACAGAAGCAATAAAGCAAAAGGTTGAAATTTTTGACTACGTTATATTTTGTTAATGGCAAATATACCATAGGTAAAAATATAAGTGATGAACAGGTAAACATATTTGCAACTTATGTTAGAGATAAATATTCCTAATATATAAATATCATCTGAGAATAGAAGGGGAATAATCATAGAAATATTAAGATCCAGATAAAAACAAAAGAATTCAAATAACTAAATTATGGAAAAGATGTTCAGAGGAATGTATTAATAGTATAATACTGAAATTCCATCTCTCTTCTATCTGACTGTCAAACACCCAATTTTGACAACATTCTGTTTGCAAGGCTGTGGGAGTAAACCATTCTGACATGTTGCATGTGTTCATGCAAAATAGTAGAAGTCATGAAAGGAAATTTGGCAATACTGCATGAAAGTCCTTGCTTTTGGCCTCCACAAAAGCCTTACTTCTAAGGATCTATTCCTATAATACAGTGGCAAATACAAAAAGATGTAGGCAAAAAGTTATTGATTGAAGCACCTTTTATAAAAACAAAAGGCTAGAAAGCCAAAAGCCCAGTGGTAGAATAAGCTATTGTACATCAGCACAATAGAGTATTATGCAGCTGTGAAAAGGAATGTAGAAAATCAATGTGCATTATGAGGGATCTCCAGGATATATTGTTAAGTGAAAAAAGAAGGATGGCTAAAGGTGTGTGTGGTATATTACCACTTTCCTAAGAAAGGGAGACTATATTGTTATAGTTTATTTAAAAATGGAAAATAAACTATAAAATAAAAATACATAGTTACCAAAAGAGTAAGGGAGAGAATGGAATTGAGGGGCATGGATAGAACTTAGATTTTTGGATACACATTGCTTTGAGCATTTGACTTTGGAACAATATTAATATTTTACACAATTAAAATACAAAATTAAACACAAAAATTCAATATCAGAAAGAATATGATAGAAATGGAACTGCTTGTGTATCAAGTTAGCGATTTAACCACACACACAAAGGAACTATTATTCTAAGTGAGTTTAAAACACAATAATTTAAAGTTATGTAGTGGAATAGTCCCTTAGGAAAAAAATAGCAGCAAAATATCTAAAAACCGAATTTTACTAATTGTATTTTCAGTAATTGTGTTGGTTTTGTTATTTTGTTATATTGTGTATGTTGTGGAATAAAGTAAATGAGATCGATTGATGATATTGAGAAATGAGACATATACAGTGCTTTAAAGACACAGGTGTAATATATGTGAACTGAAAATATCAGTATGAATTAAGGATGGATTTCATCTTTCTTTGAAAACACATATTTTCTAGCCTTTTCCTGCTGAAATGGCTAAAAACCCAGTGGCATGGAACACCATAGTGCAAAGATCCAAGTCTGTAAGTACCATTTCCTATTAATTGTAACTAGGGGTTCTTGTAGAAAAGAGTGATTCTAGAAAGGGGCATAAATGTGCAAGATAAATCCAGGAGCAATCAGAACACCAAGGAGAAAATTATAGACATTGGGGCTGTGTTAAAAGAACTCAGGAGCCACCTTAAATCATCTCCCACTATCCAAAGATGGAATAATTTGAATTTCAGTAAGGATAATAACTGTGATGGAGTGAAACACATCATGTTTGTATTTATGATTTCATACTACAAAAATCTCAGTTTCTTTCAGAGGCTGTTAGGAAATTAACTCACTCTGAAAACTGAAAAATAAAAGAATATAATTAATTATTTTCCTTTCTTTTTTATGTGATCTATATCTCGGGGTACACATGGTTGAGAAACCAAAGAGTTTATATAAAGGAAGCTTTCTCTTTATAAAACTGTCTAATTAATAAATGAAGAAGAAATGATAGAAATAGAATAATTCTGTTTTTGCAGCCCCTAAAAATTAATGTTCTCAGTGAAAATCATCAAAGGCTGATAAATTTGCACCCAAAAGAGAAAGAACCAGAATTGTGGACCTCCTGGTACAAAGAGTATAGTAGGGAGGGCCACGGTGGCTCAGCAGGCAGAGTTCTCACCTGCCATGCCAGAGACCCAGGTTTGATTCCCGGTGCCTGTCCATGAAACAAAACAAACAAACAAACAAACAAAAAGATAGAGTAAAGTAATCAGGTCCCACTCTTTCCTCTCAAAAAAAAAGAAATCAAGCCAGAAAATGATCAAACTCCTGGATCTAACTAACAGCTCATAAGCAATATGGGGGACAGAGGGATATATTAATTGACATTGTGATGTCACAATCAGCAAAATCCAGACTATGTGAAACTCTATGGATAAATGACTTGATTGGTTCCTTGATTGGTTCTCTTAATAAATAAATTGTAAGGGCAATAAATGAATTGGAGAAGTTGGGGAGGTCTAGATGAAATAAATCTTCTAAAAAATGGCTATAACTTCAAATATAGATCTCATATGAATCTTTTTTGTGTGATTTTATTAGCCTTGATGACTCTCACTGAGATCAAACAAATAGTGAAAATCAGTGGAAGGCATCCAGGAAAACTGTGAACGTTGCCAAAATATTTGATAATATGAAGGAATTTTTAAGGAGTGATAATTATATTTTAGTTGTGCTGATAAAAGTGCTTATGTTTCAGAGATATATATGGAAATATTTATAGATGACATAATGTCTGGGATTTGCTTTGAAATTATTCACTGTGAAGGAATGGGTAGTTGAGTGATACATATGCAAAATGAAATTGGGCATAATAATTGAAGTAAGGTTCATCAGATTAATTATGCTCCTCTATTTTTTATGTGTTTAAAACTTTCTATAATTAAATATTAAAAATAACTTCAATTCACAAAGTACAATCCCTCAGAAAGTAATAGTATCTATACTTTTTTTTTTAAAAAAAATACTTGCTCTCTAATGAATAATACTAAAATTTGTTCAATTATAAAAAACAAATACATGAACTCTTGGTTTTAAGAAAATTAGAAAACCTCCTTAAGATTATGTGCTTTCTTCTAAAACAGATTTGGAAGCCACAGGCATGGTGCCAGTGACGTGCTGCTCAACAACCAGCTCTCCAGAAAAAAAAATAGCAATGATTTGAAGCATTTATTGATTTCCGTGGTGTAAATATTCCCACTGTGATAGATTTCATGCTGGCAACTTGACTTCACTGAACACAGAGTTGGAAAACATGTACCTTCAGCTTTCAGAGCCAGCGGGTAAATGCCAGCTCCAGCACACAGCTGCAAAATCTCACTAAAAGACAGAAGGTCCTTTAGACAGCTGTTGGAGCACCTGGTGCTCCAGAGACCCCTGCCCCATTAAGACACTGATCCAAATCTCTGGCTCTTTCTGTAAGTAGTATTGGTCAATTGGCCACCTGGTGGCCAATTTAGTTTTTTTCTGCTATGACTTTCCCCCTAGTATGTGGTAATATCAAATCTTTACAAAACTTCTGCCATATGCCAGGCACTGTGCTGACATGGCAGTGATAAGCAAAAGAAACTTGGAGCCTCGCCCACGTTCAGTTTATAGTCTCATAGAGTAAGAGAAGCATTTGCCATGTGTCTTAGATTGCCTGGGCTGCTATGATAAGTGCCACACAATGGGTTGGCTTAAAGAACAGGTTTATTGTCTTATGGTTTTAGAGGCTAGAGATGCAATATCAAGGTCTCTACAGGCCATGCTTTTTTCCTGGCGTCTGGAATGTTTTGATGTTGGCTTGCCACAATTCTTGGGGTTTCTTGGTTTGCATTTCTGCCTCAACTGTCACCTGGTGATCTGTCTCCTTGTTTCCCTTTGTGCCTTTCTCTGTCTTCTGGCTTCTATTGACTGACTGTTGGAATTTCCTCTCGTTATAAGAACTCCAGTCATGTGGATAAAGGTCCATCCTGATTCAATTTTGCCTCCTTTAAATAGGATGTTTGAAGGGCCTATTTACAAATGAATTCACAACTTAACTGATAATAACATCTTCAAAGGTCCTGCTTACAGTTGGGTTCACACCCACAGGAATGTGGATTAAGACTTTGACATATCTTTTGTTGGGGGCATGATTCAATCCCTAACACCAAATAACATTTAACTGAACAAACCTTCCTTGTCCAGTCTGGAGATCCAAGAACAGTTTCTCTGTGAATGGGGAATCTGACTTGAAATTGGAAGGTCAGAGGAGTTAATAAGATGTGGGGTGAGACATTCTAGGTGGAGGATATTAGTTTGTTAAGCTACTGGAATACAATACACCAGATACAGAACAGCTTTTAGAAGGGGAATATAATATGTTACAAGTTTACAGTTCTAGTGCTGAGAAAATGTCCAAACTAAGACATCAACAAGAGGTTACCTTCACTCAAGAAAAGCTGATGCCATCTTGAACACCTCTGTCAGTTGGGAAAACACATGGCTGGCATCTGCTGGTCAACTTGCTCCTGGGCTCCATTGCTTTCAGACTGTTTTTTCTCAGGGGTTCCTCATTCGGTGTCTGTGAACGGGCAGAACCACGTCTCCAAGTAATCCAAAGATCACACCTTCAATTGGGTGTGCCACATCTCTGTGGTGACAATCTAATAAAACTTTCTGCCCTCCAATATTGAATCAGGATGAAGAGAAATGGCTGCCCCTGCAAGATTGGATCAGGGTCAAAGCATGGCTTTTCTGGAGTACATAATAATTTCAAACCTGCTCATGGAGCAAAGAACCCATGTAGAGGTCCTGAGGTGGGAGGAGTGATGAAAGGAAAGAGGAGGGGTCTAGAAAGGCATCCAGAGTGGTTGGAGTTACAAGGGAGAAGAGAGGAGAGACCAGTCTTTTAGGATTTTGCAGGTCTTACTTCTTGTGCATAAGAGCCTGTGTAGCTTGGTAACTCTGACTAGACCAAATGTAATCCCAAGCAGAAAGTTTTAGTCATAAGAAGTTCAAGTTTACCAAAAAGTCTGTTTTTTAACTCCACAAATATTCACATTTATTTTATTGATATTTGGAGCTTCTCCATGTTATAGTGCATTTCTAGTACATCCCATGATTTTAATTCATGAGATAAATAGGTATTTGGTAAATATTCCTGTTATTTGTAGGAAGGTGTTTCAGTTTGCTGAGGCTGCCAGAATGCAATATACTAGATATGGGTTGGTTATTAGAGTGGGGATTTATTTGTTTATAAATGTACAGTTCTAAGGCCAGGAAAATGTCCACATTAGGGCATCAAGAGGGATAACCTTCTCTCAGGAAAGGCTACTGGCTTCTAGAGTTTCTGTGTCACATGAGAAGGCATGTGGTAATGACTTCTTGTCCTTCTCTCCAAAATGTCTCTGAGCATTTTCTCTTAGTTTCTCCCAGGGCATTTTCTTTCTTTCTATGTCCTTCACTTGTTTTCATCTCTCTGCTCCTCTGTATCTGTCTCTCTGTAGTTTCTGCCTTTATTCTGTTCAAGAGAGCTCTAGTAAAATGATTAAAACCCACCTTGTGTTGGGTTGGTCACATCTCCATGAAAACAGCCATCACAGAAGTAATGTCCTAAGGTCTAGACAAGGGGGTCTCTAACCTGAACATCTGCTCTGACCTTCTTCAGGCCACACCTCTTGGCTTTTATAAAGGGAATTTATTAGGTTACAAATTTACAGTTCTTAGACCATGAAAATGTCCAAATTAAGATATCAAGAGGAACACACCTTCTTTCAGGAAAAACTGCTTGCATCTGGGGTTCCTCTGTCACATGGTGTGTACCCCAGAAAAGCAATGGTGGTATAATCAATACATGACAGGGTGTGCTTTTCTTCATGTTTATCATCTGTTCTCTGAGCTTCTTGGATGTGCATATTCACATCTTTTGCTAAGTTTGGGGAGTTCTTTGTCATTATTTCTTTGACTATTCCTTCTGCCTCTTCCTTTTTTCCCCTTCTTGGACTCTCCAAAAATATATAAAATGCGTATATTCAATTGTCCTATCTTTGAGTTTGCTAATTTTCTTCATCTGCCAGCTCCAATCTGCTGATAATTTTTCATTTCAGTTATTGTGGCTTCAACTACAGTAGTTCTACTTGGTTGTTTTTTTTTTTTTTTTAAGTTTTTATCTCTTTATTAAGATCCTCATATTGCTCATTCCTTGTTTTCCTGGTGCCCTTTATTTCTTTCTCCGTATTCTTTTTCATCTCCTTGAGCATTTTTAAAGATCATTTTTAGAAGACTTTCTTGGTATTTCCACATTCTAGCTTTCTTCATTGGTGTTTTCTGTGTTATCCCCTTCCTTTGGATGTGCCATCATTTCTCATTTCTCTGTCTTGTACTCTTTTGTTTCACACTGTAAAGTTTGGTATTTTAAAATATTAACTCTGGGATTTATTTGCTGGGATGTCTGTTTCTTGGTTTTGAAAACTGTTGTTGATAAGAGAGGTATAAATGCATATGTCGTGTGCAGGGTTTTCCCTGTCTTTTGGGCTCTGTGTCTTGCCTGGGGCCTTTGCTTCTTAGTTGTTTTGGAGTTCCCCTGCTTACAGGACTTTGTCCCCTCTGTTGCTCAGGAGGCAGACCTCCTTCTCCTGGGTGTTGGACACTGGCAGGCCTTTGTCCCAGAATGTCTGCCTCTATAGTTTTACGTTCCTTTAGTTGGGTCAAGCTGCTTTTGCCTGAGGACAAATTCTGGGAGTAGAGTCACTCTGAAAAGAACTTTCCCAAGTCCATTTTTGTCAGCCAGAATAGGACCAAGTATCCACAAAGAGGGCACAGACTAGCTCCAAAGTGTCCTGGGCAGGGCACAGGAAGGGCTCTAAAAGCGTCTCCGATAGCTCCCCAAAATAGCTTTCCTGGCCTGCCCATCAAATACAGCCCTTCAGCTAACTGACCCTGTAGCCCTGAGGAAATGTTGCATCATCAAATCTCTGCCAACTCTGCTCCTGTGCAGTAGGGTTGAAGCAATGGCTGCTGCCTTTGTCAGGGCACAGTTAAAACTATGGCTGTGGGCCTTTGTCTGGGATGGATTGAAACAATAGTAGCCCTTAGAGACAGATTAATCAAAAGCTGTTATTACAAATGGGCCATGCCCACCCCAATTCTTGGGGAAGAAAATTGTTTTGTCTCTTTCTGTCATGGCAACTAGCCACTAGACCCCACAGTGGCTTGCTGCAAGAGTGAGGAGTGGATGCTGTAGCCTCTACATGAAGAGTAGTTTGCATTTTTTTTAACATAATTTATCTGCCTTTTCCTCTAGCTCTTCCATGGATGCTGTTCAGCGCCCTTCTGGCCTCTGTAGTTTCAAAATAATTGTTCATAAATTCTTACCTTTTAAAATAGGTAACTTTTGGTGGGAGGGCTGAGTCGTGAAGTTTCTTTACTTTGCCCTCTTTCCTCTCCCTCACCTGACAGTGGCATTTTGAGTCCCTACAGCATCTTGATTTTTTTTTTTAAATGTAGTATATAGTGGGGGGCTAATGCTTATAAATTCCTAGTGAATTGCAATGGGCCTCTAAGGAATTTTCCTATTTTTATTCTCTCCCCAATCCCAATAGGCTAAGCCATAGAATCAACAATTCACCGGAATTTATTAGTTTATGCTGTTGTTCACTTTGAGATCAAAATCTCCTGAAAACCAAGTTCTAAACTCAGGCATGTGCTGTGCTTTCTGAAGTTAGTTTTAAGACAAAAGTCAAGAAGAAACTGATCCTACTGACCCATCACAAATGTGAAGCCTTCAATACAGAAGTGTAACAGATGGTCTGCCCTCATTCCTGAGGCTGTGAATCAGATGTACTTGCTTTCATTATTGAAAACTTTCTTAATTTTTAAAATTTCCATCCCTTGTGATGAAAAGAAACAGTTGTTTAATTTGAAAAGTAAACTGCAAAATTTGAATCATGACAAATCCATGTGATTTTGAAATGGGGGGTGATGGTGTTAGAATCCAGATTGCTTTCTTGTTTATTCTCAAGGGTAATCATTTCTGCAGCATACTAAGAAACTTCCTCAGAAAGTAAATAGCTAAAGGCATGTATAATTAAAGTACCCATAAATACTCAATGGTCTAAATTAATACCGCAGTTGCTGCACAGTGAAATAGGCTCTACATCATTTAGTTTTGTCTGTCCAACCTCCTACTATCTCCACTAAATCAGATTTTAGATTTTCCTTTTCAGGAGATTGTTGCTCAATTTCTTAGTTAAGATTTATGTGTTTCTTATAAAGAAATTCATGGAATTAAAATGTTCCGTGGATTAATGGGGAGCTTAGGCTTTGAAAGTTTCCTTCTTTACTTCATTAGTATTAAAGCAGGAAATCAAAGGTGGTCGTAAAGACAAGTCTCACTATCAGAATTTTCCCCACTCTAGAGAAAGAGTGCTTGATATGGCAATATCAAAGCTTTAACTGGTAGGACTTAGTGGGTTGACTAGAACATATTCAGTTTTTTTCTTTATAGATGGAAGGGTTTGACTATTGTTGAATTAATTGTATAAATGCTGTCTTTTATACTTTGAACCTGCTATTGAATCTGTATTTTATAAAAAACTAATATTTGGGGTTTAGCAGATGGACTCATTAGAATTAGTTTCACTGAAAAGAGTCTAAATTTTATTACATGAAAGGCCAAAGCAATAGACTTGCTCAAGACCTTCTGGAACAATGATTAAGCCTGAGGGTCCTTAGGATGGAGAAATAGTTGTGATAATGAACAGCCAGAGCTCTCTCAGATGGGAAAGCTGCAATTATTCCCCAAAAGTGTCCAAGGAAAAATTCCATTGTCCTGTTGACTGACTAACCCAGATTCCTAGGCTAAAGAGTAAATAGCCTATGAAATTTCAAATGAAATGCATTTGACTAACAGTCAGCATCCCCATGTACTGCAAAAACAGGAAGAAGTTTTGTGTCACTAACTAAACATACTGCATATTTGTTGCAAAAAATTCATAGAATGGGGTTAATTGCTTCATAGTGAAACAGTTTCACAGAGAAAAATGACCCTCAGATATTAGTAACTCTTTTCTTTTCAGGCCTTTAATAAAATATGTTGGAGAGTGGCCATAGTGAACCTAGGATCCTGAGAGCAATTTGCTTTTGAAAGTAGGTGTCAAAACGTCCTAATTTCTTTCTTCTTTTTAAAGGAAGAGATATATTGTTCTAGTGTGAATGTTTTGTGATCATAGATTTGAATGAAACATGAAATCTTTGGGGGACCAATTTGTTTAGGAAGGGAAAGGTAAGGGGAGATAGCTGGGTGAGATAAGGGAAGAAGGAAAAGCTGAATGGGGCAAGATGGACTGTTTCTATTACACTTGGGTGCCAATTTAAAAATATATCTAGGAAAAATATTCAGAATTGGCCATTTTTTTAGTATACTGATTTTATCCTATCCTAGACAAGATAGAAAAAGACTCACCACCATCATATCTGTATTCTAGTTCACAGGAAGGAGGAAAGGGAGAGTTCAGGATAAGTGGCTCTGCATTTAAGAGATCATTTGGAGATTGTACCTGTACTGCTTCTGCTCACCATAGCCCACATCCCAACATTAGTCATGTAATCTGGCTATGCAAAGGAGACAGAGAGATAAACTCTCCTGCTGAGCAGCTTTGTTCTTCCTAAAACTTGGAGTGGTAGTTTTAATTAAAAGAAGAGGAGAATGGGTAGACTTCTGACACAGCAGATTTTAAGTGCAGAAGTTAAATATTTTGATTTGTGTTTGAAAAGTTCACTTTAACAGCTTTGTGGGACTGGAGTTGAGTAGGGGAAAAGAGGAAACATGGAGGCCAGTGAGGAGGTTATTTGCAGTAGTTCAAGTAGCAGATGATGTTTCCTATTAGGGTGCTGGCAGAGTACATGTTCAATTTTGACTGTCAGCTTATGTTACCTTTCACTTGGATGAAGAAATAATGTAGTGAAATCATTGTAAAATTTAGTAAAATATAGAGTATTATAATTGTGGTTACCTTCACATAATAATTGTTTTCTCTGCTTGGAATTTGATTGCATTCTTAAATATATAATGATTTAACAAGTAAATATAATAGCGTCCTTGGCTCCATTTTCCCACTGAGCTGATAATTATGATTTGCTTTATAAAATGACAAGGACTAGGAGATGAATCAGGAGAACTTGGTGGTGGTGCAAGAGATAGATAATAGTGCTTGAAGTAGGATTTTGCAACAACACAGTTAGAAAGAAGAAGAAAAATTCAGGGTATATTTCACAGTAGAGCTAACAAAACTGGAAGACAGAATGTGAGAGGTGAGAGAAAGAGAAATGAAGGATGGCGCATAGGTTTTAGCATTGAACAGTTTGGTGATGTTGCTGCCGTTTATTGAGCTGGAGAAATTTAGTGAAGAAAGGGATTGTCAGGGGTGAATAGGAATCATGATTTCTGTTTTTATTTTTTTGTGTTTGAGATCCCAAACCGATAACATTATCCTAAACCAATAACATTATTTAATAACAATAAGCGATTAAATATAGAGGCCTGGAGTTTAGTTGTCTTGTCAGGGTAAGATCATTTATAAATTGACTGGAAATTCATACTACACAGATGCTTCTGGGAAACAAGAAATATGAGATGAGGCAAAAAGCTTAAGAGAAATGTATAAAATTTCTGGGGATCTGTTGTAAAGATATAAGAATGATGAAGAGTCTGAGCATGAGTGGACTTAGGTTATCTGCTTAACTAAAGGTTCTACTCTTGCTAGTACTCACTGATAGAGTGAGGTGCTTGCTCATTCCCCATAAAATACTTAGATTTTTTATGATGGCTGTATATTGTTAAGTGGATACTGGTAAAAGCGAACAAAAATAACCTAGACTTCCTTCTTTTGAAACATACTTCAAGAAGTGCACAGTTGACAAGCCTCATCCTTCTGTTCTTTTCATAATCTCCAGTCTTTTGCACACAGTATCTGTTTTCTTGATGCTGCAGATCTGCTTGCTGATGCCTGGTGAACATTTGAAGGAGGCTTAAATATTTTCATCCGGATAGGGTTATTAGAACTTTGTAAACATATCATAATGGTTGGAAGCTTCACTCATACATCCTTGAACTTGAGTCTAGGTCCCAAACACTTTAAATGAACACTCTGAGTTCTTTAGAGCTGGCATCTCATCAGGTAATGACAACTCTCCAGTTGGCCAACACTAGGAGTAAAATTGGGAATGATGAAGTGTTAGTTTGCAATGCTTGCCACTTTGAACTTTTTATTTGGTCTCCTGGACTCTACTCTTCTTTTTCCCTTTCCACATCCTCTTCTATCCACTTGTACCACTTTTTAACGGTTCATCACAAAGGGAAAGTAAGAATTGGATAGCCTCCCTCTTATTTTACTAAAAGTGGATCTGTGACTGTAATCACTTCCAGAAAACTCAGAAAGGACTTGCACTAGTGCCAATAAATTTACTCTTACCTTTAAATATGTGAGAGTGTGGGTATGGGGTAGATGATGATTTTTTTTTTCTGCTGCCAAGACAGGACTGTTTGCTTATGCTTCTGCTCTTTGAGGGCATCAAATCTATCTGATGAAACTTTTTAATGCCAGAAGCCAACATACCTTCTTTCCTGGATTCTCTTTATCATTTGCCCCTTAAGCTTCACATCATTTTCTTAGGAATCCAAATTGGAAAGATAATTCATTCATTCATCTGTTCTCCGTCTTCTTTTCTGCCACTTTTACTGAGTATTTGTGTCTACTTTGTAAAATATTAAAAATTGTAAGAACTTTAAGTGATAGTTTCACGGTCATTGTTCAATGGTGTTTACAATTTAGGTAAGATGGTATAACTTCCATGTGCTGACCATCTACAAATAATTCTAAGGCAATATATGACCATATTTGTGGTTGGAAGGTTCAAACTGAAGGTACATTTCAGTAATAGAGTGTGGAAGGCTCTGCAAGGATTCTAGAATATTTTCTTCATTATGATCCATATTATTCGGTTAAAAGTTACTTATCAATTTCCACAGTGTGTTCTGTTTGTTATATTCAAGCCTTCTCCCCCAACACTGCACATCTTAATAGTGAGGTCTCTTTCCACCATCACCCATGGCGAGTAGCACAATACTATACATGAGCTGCAGTAGACACTCATTATGGTAAGTGGGAGAGAGGAATTACTTTGAAGCCAAGCAGCTTTGGTTCAAATCAAGTGCTGCACACTTCTTCCTGTAATTTCCTACAATGTGACTGGACAAATTACTTTACTCTTTTGCATCTCAGTTTCCTCATTTTTCCAGAGGAGCGTAGTGCTATCTATTCTCTAGCATTCTTGCAAGGATTAAATGAGGTAATATATGAAAAAGTGCTTAGAAATGTGCCTGTATAACGTTGTTGCTGTTGTTGTTGTTGTTGCCATCATCTTTGTCGTCATCATCATCATCAAATGTCTATGGGATGAATAAATGGAATCATAGGGATGGTGATGGTCAAGTTCATATGCCAACTTAACTAGGTGATGGTGTCCAGTTATTTGGTCCAGCAAGAACTGGCCTGATTGTTATGATGAGAATATTTCCTGAATTTAAATAATCAGTAAATTGATTGCATCTTTGGCTGATTATATCTCCAATGAACTATGAAGATTGTTTTCAACAATGAGAGGTATCTCATCCAATCAGTTGAGGGCCTCAAAGGGAGAACTGATGATTTCAGCAGTTAGAAGTAAGCTTTTCCTGGGAAATTCATCAAAAACCTTCACTGGAGTTCCCAGCTTGCAGCTTGCCCCATAGAATTTGGACTTGCCCATGCCCACAGTCAAATAAGACAATTCCCATAATAAATCTTGTAAAATTTATGTATATCAGTATTTATTTATTTATGTTTGTTATTCTTCTCTGGAAAACCCTGACTAATACAGGAGACATTTTAGAAACAGGAAATAGATGGGTGGCTTAGGTAAGGTGTCAATAACAGATGATAGATTTAATGTGAGACTGCATAGTGTAGTAAATAGAAGTGATCAGTATTCATTAGGTGAGACATATTTGATTGCAATGTAAGGGCCAATTCATTAGAGCCAGAGCCTCATGGCCACAGTTCAGTCTGGTGGTGGAGGGGCAGAAAGTTACAGTTAAGTATGACAAAGATGGCAGATAACCAACCATAAAATAACTTTATGCATTTGCTGTGTCTATGGCTCTTACATCAAATGAACTACTTATTGTGGTAGTTTGGTGCTGTTATGTACCCCAGAAAAGGCCATGTTCTTTTAATCCATTCCTGGTGGTTCAGACCTATTGTGGATGGGACATTTTAGTTAGGCTATTTCAGTTAAGATGTGACCCAGCCATTCAAAGTGGGTCTTAAAAATTTTACTAGAGTCCTTTATGAGGACAAAAGACAGAAAATTCCCAGAGAACTCAGACAGAAAGCCCCGCAGAAGCTAAGAGAGGACCCTCAGAACACAGAGAGGAAACCACTGGAACCAGAAGCTTAAAGCAATGAAACCCAGGAGCAAAAGACTAGCAGATGCTGACCATGAGACTTCCCATATGGCAGAGATGTTCCACAGGCAAATAGCCTGTTTTCAGAGTTCAGATATCATCTTGTTGATACCTTGAGTTGGACTTTTCATGGCCCAACAACTGTAATTTGTAAGCTAATAAATCTCCATTGTAAAAGCCAACCCATTTCTGCTATATAGAATTCCAACATCTTTAGGGAACCAAAACAGATTTTCATACCAAGAGTGGGGTGGGTGAAATGCAAATACCTCCGGCCAGGAGAGTGGACCCACCAATGTATGTGGAGAGGGTGAGTTTGCCCCAGAGTCTCCAGAGAGAGTGTGCACACTATTGTACAAGAAAGAATGTTGCTACACTAGGATTCTCTGATGTCTGGAGGTTTGAGGATCATTTACCTGCCCCATTTTTCAGGTAATGTGCTGCCACTCCAGGCTAAAGAGAGGGTGGAACACACTCCCTGGGGTTTAGGAAGAGCCACTGTTCAGAGGAGGTTAGCCTGTGCCTTGGAAATGGCTTAGAGTCTGCTGCCACCCCAATGCTTGAGGAGAGTGGGGCCGAAAGCATGGCTGTCTCCACAATGCTTGCAGATTTTGGAGCCCTCACCCCAGTGTTTGGAAAGGGCAGAGCTATTGCAGAAGCCCTTGGAAAGGGAGGTGAGGGGAGGGATGCAGTTCTCTCAAGCCCCTACTATAGTTATTCTAGAGATGACTTTCAGTCTTGTAAATCTAATGAAGTATGCTCTGCAGGTTTTTACAATTGTTTGGATATGGTAACCAGTGTTTTCCTTCTATTTTCTCCCTATGGAAATAGGAACTGTCACTCTATCACTGTCCCTTCTTTGTATATTGGAATCAAATGACTTGTTCTAAGTTTCACAGGTCCGCAGTCAGAGGGGAATTTTGGCCCAGGACAGACCATGCCTGTACCTGATTTTGATGAGACTTTGTACTTAATATTGTTACTGAAATGATTGAAGCCTTTTTTTTGATACAGTGATGGAATGAATGTATTTTGCATATGGAAAGAACATGTCTTTTGGGGGTCCAGAAGATGAAATGGGTAGTTTGGAGCTGTTACGTACCCAGAACAAAACATGTCCTCTTAATCCATTCCTCTGAATGCAGACCTATTATGGGTGGGATCTTTTGGTTAGATTATTTCAGTTGGAGATGTAACCAGCCCATTCAAAGTGGGTCTCAATCCTTTTATGGAGTCCTTTATGAGGATAAAAGACAGAAAAATCCCTTTTGGTTATTTCAGTTGGAGATGCAACCAGCCAATTCAAAGTGGGTCTTAATCCTTTTACTGGAGTCCTTTATGAGGATGAAAGACAGAAAAATCCTAGGGAGCTCAGAGAGAAAGCCCCACAGAAGCTAAGAGAGGACTTTCAGGGCACAGAGAGAAATCCACTGAAACCAGAAGCTGAAACCTGGGAACAAAGGACCAAGAGATGCCAACCATGTGCCTTCCCATGAGGTAGAAGTGTCCCACATGTCAACAGCCTGTCTTCAGACCAGATATCATCTTGTTGATGCCTTGAGTTGGACATTTTCATGGCCTACCAATTGTAATTTGTAAGCTAATAAATCTCCATTGTAAAAGCCAAACCATCTGTGGTATATTGCATTTTGGAAGCTTTAGTAAACTGAACTCCTTATGCCCTCATTTATTCAGCAAACATTTATTGAGGTATTGTGTTAGGAATATCAAATTAAATAATTTCTGTACTGTATCTTCTCTAATAGAGTTTTTATGGTTTTGCAGGTAGCCAGATTTTAAGCAACGTCATCAAAGTGTGATGGGTGAAAGTTGAGGCAACACAGAATTCTGTGGGAGTTGTCTCCCAGCCTATTCACTCCCTGCCAACTCCATACTGCCAACTGAAGTATCTGAGAATGGTCAGAATATGGTTCAAAGCCTATCTTCCACAAAATTCTTTGTTGAAAGATGCATTCATTTTATTTCTCCTTGTCCTTAATTGTATCAGTCTACAAACATGTGCTGATATTCTGTTTCTATATGGTTTTCCATGTACTCCTGCTTATATGCTGGACAATTAATTCTTAAGTTTGTGTGTGTGTGCATTTTACTCTTTGTGGCTATGGATTCCATCTTATTTTTATTTTGCTTTATTCCATTTTTCTTCCCTCAATTCTTTTGAACATAGGAAGTGTTAAGTAAGGCTTTTTATTAAATAATACATTTTGTCATTTTAATTTCTAATTATAAATAATAATAAATGTTAAAAATATGGATATACAATGATGAAGAAAATAGTTTTCATCATGGTTGCACAACTAAATATATCCACCATTAATATCTTCTTCATAAATATTTAGGCTTTTGTTTTTTGCCGTATGGACTTGTGTGTGCATGTGTCTGTGTGTGCATGTCTATGTTTGTATGTATGTGTGTGTTCTATTATATTAAAAAAGTAAATAGCAGAAAAATCAAATGATTTATGCTAACCTTTTATTTGCAGTTAACAATATATCCTTCATACTTCCCTATGCTATTGATTATTTTTTCTCTACTATTTTAAGTGACTTTTAGGGTTCCATTGAATGGTCAAAAAATTCAACCCATTCCCTGTATTTGAGCATGCTGGTGTTTCTAGTTTTCTAATAATAGCAAGTACTGTGAATTACATCTTTGCAGCCAAATCTTTGCAAACATAAATAATAAGTTCTTAGAAATTAAACAAATTTATTTAAGATGCTAAGAAACAGAACTGCTAGATCAGAGCACACAAAAGGTTATGACTTGGAGATTAAAATCTTGAGAATGATAGCCACTACTGGTAATATACACCCGTTCATTGTATATGTGAGGAGAGAAGTCAGTTCATTAGGAAGCATCTTTGTCAGTGGGTTTACAACAAAGTTAGACAGCTTTCACTCAAAGAGATATGGGAACAGAATTCTGGAGCACTATATTTGCTCCTGCCCTTTCCCTGAGTCTTTTTCCATAATTCCTTCTGAATTAGGAATTGATCTCTTGGAAAATGTATACATTTATATCTTCTAACAGATATCTTTTGAAGTCTGAGGTATTTCCATAGTCAGCAGTTACCCATCACTTTTTTTAAACGTTTTTTATTGTATACTATAACATATATACAAAGCAAAGAAATGAAAAAGCAATAGTTTTCAAAGCACTCCTCAACAAGTAGTTACAGGACAAATCACAGAGTTTGTCATGGGCTACCATACGATCCTCTCAGATTTTTCCTTCTAGCTGCTCCAGAATATAGGAGGCTAGAAGGCTTAAATTTTTTTTTATCATCACAATCAACTTTGTGTGTGTGTGTGTGAAAAGTAACATATATACAAAAAAAAGCAATGATTTCAAAGCACAGTACCACAATTAGTTGCAGAGCATATTTCAGAGTTTGGCATGGGTTACAATTCCACAATTTTAGGTTTCTACTTCTCTAGCTGCTCTAAGATACTGGACACTAAAAGAGATATCAATTTAATGAAGCAGCAGTCATATTCATTTGTTAAATCTTATCTTCACTGTATAACGCCACCAACATCTTTGATCTTGCCATCCCTCTCTTTATGGGTGTTTGGGCTATGGCCATTCTGACTTTTTTCATATTGTAAGTGTCTGTCACTAATATGGGGTAAGGAGATGAAACTATCTGATGTTCTGCAGAGGCTGGACCCTCTAGGTTTTAGGATTTATCTGGACCAGGGACCCATCTGGAGGTTGTAGGTTTCTGGAAAGTTACTCTAATGCATGGAACCTTTGTGGAATCTTATATATTGCCCTAAGTGTTCTTTAGAATTGGCTGGAATGGTCCTGTTGGGTTTTGGCAGGTTATGATAGGTAGCAAGATCTAACTGAAGCTTGCAAAAGACAAACCTCCTGAGTAGCCTCTCTACTCTATTCGAACTCTCTCTGCAACTAATACTTTATTAGTTACACTTAGTTTCCCCCTTTTGGTCAGGATGTAATTCTTGATCCCAGGGTGTCAGGGCTGGATTCATCCCTGGGAGTCATCACCCCTGTCACCAGGTAGACTTTCACCCCTGGATGTCATGTCCTACATAGTGGGAAGGGCAATGATTTCACTTGCAGAGTTGGGCTTAGAGAAAGTGACGCCACATCTGAGCAACAAAAGAGGTCCTCCAGAAAAGTAACTGTTAAGTATACCTATAGGTAATCTAAGTTTCTCTGCTACCTACATAAGCTTCACAAGAGTAAGCCTCAAGGTCAAGGTTATGGCCTATTAATGTGGCCTATTAATAAAGTTTGACACAGTATTAGGGGATTCCTGGATAAGTTTTAATAGTTCCAAATTCTTTCTCCCTTCTCTCAAGGGACTCTGCCAATACTTTTTGATTATCTGCTTAATACACTCTGGGATGTAGTCAGACATTACAATAATCTATATGGGATTAAAGGACCTTTCTTATTCTTGGCTCCCTGTGTTTCAATTGTTCAAATTAGCTATACAGATAGTTTGAGTTAGATTATGTGCTACAGAAAATTTCAGTTCAAGACCAAATAAACTTTACTTCCTTTGGTCTCAAAGAGTATGTGTGGTTCTAAAATATAGACACTGTCTTCCTTACCCCTGTGAATTACTTTAATCCCAATCTGATTGGCTTCATTCTTATAGATAGACAGGTTTTATATATATATAGAACAGCCTCTCAAAATTCAGAAATAATAATCACCACTCTGGACTTATGTGTCTGCTATACAAACTTACAATTTAGGCCCATTTTCTTATAAGCATTTTCTAAAGGAGACCATACTATTGTTGTTCTTTTGTTTCTGGCTTATTTTGCGTCACCAAATGTCCCACATGTTCATTCACAGCATTGCATGCCTCCCGACTTTGTTCCTTTTTGTAGCAGCACAACCTTCATTCATAAGTATACACCATCGTTTGCCAATCTACTTCTCAGTCAGTGCATCTTTCAGCCACCTGCATTCATCAGGCATCATGTATAGTGCCCGAAGTCCACAGTCCATCAACATTCTCAATTTTAGATAATTTCATTGTTCCCAAGAGAAAGAAAACCAATAAACACACCCTCGCCAAATAGGAAATCTAAATCTCTTCTTACTTCTTTTTCCTCCCTCCATTATTTACCTCTGCTGTTGCTGTGGTAGTGCTGATGGTTTCCTTTAGAATATATCCCATAGATACAATAGCACTTTTTCCCCCATACCCTGGACTTAAACACTTTGTACACAAATCATATCGTTCAAGTAATCCTTGCAAGGACTAATTCACATTTCTAGTGTTAATCAATGGGACACATAGGTCTATACAACCCCTTTCAATCTTGTTTATCTTCAATATGGTAATATTACTTACAGACCCACTAGAGAACCACCCAACTTCTATCTATTCCCTTACATTGGAGCTCAACCTCATTAGCTAACTGTTCACCCATCTCTAACATCTATGTATCTCTAAGTCCCCTCTTTTCTGTATTATAAGCCTCTGATTATACCTTTAGGCTGGGCATAAAAGTGGAATCATATAGTATCTGTCCTTTTTGTGTCTGGCTTATTTCATTTAGCAGTATGTCCTCAAGGCTCATCCTTCTTGTCATGTGCTTCAGGATGTCATTTTATCTTACTGCTGCATAATATTCCATCATAGGCATATACCACATTTTGTTTATCCACTCATCTGTTGATGGGCATTTGGTTTGTTTCCATCTTTTGGTGATTGTGAATAATAGTTATCCATCACTTTTCATCCTACTTTTAGTAGAGTCTTTACTGTATCTTTGCTCATTGATTAATGCATTTTATGTTCTTTTTATCTAGAAGTGCTAAGTCCATGATGAAAAGTAGGGAAGTCTTTGAAGGAGTAGCCAGTTTTGGGTCTCATTTGCAATGCATTTTTCTGTGATGAGCGCATATATTGTTTCTAAGTTGGACCAAGAAGGGAGGATACATGTCCATTGAATTACTGAAAAAGTCACCTAGTACAGGAGCAAGAGAATTAAAGTCCAGTTTTTATTGCTAAAAGAAAGAATAATCTTAGTGAACATTGTCACAACTGAAATCCTAAAGTGCAGGGTCCTTATTTGTTCCCTTAAACTAGATATGGTGTGAGATAAGAGGCAAGTGGCTGATCCAACTTAGCAACTGATACCTTCAAACTGCATGCCCAATGTAATTTGTTACAAGAGAACTGATTTTTTTAAACATGGTAAGGTAGGCAATTATCTATGGTCTTTCATATTAAGACTATTCACTGCACTGACTCATTTTAGACTCTCTGTCTTTCTGAAGAATACCATCTGAATAAACTGCAAGGTCCCGGAGAATAATAATCTTCTGAACATATGCAGAACAGATGGTTGAAAAACTTATCTGCTCATTCAATTACTGCCATCTGGCTGTCCAGGCAAACATAGGACATATAAAGACAGTCTTTAGGCCATTCCCCATGTTGATTGATGGAAGCCACTGGCATGGCTGGAAATAGAGGGGTACAAGGCCCAGAATCCCCACACAACATTGCCTGACTTCCTGACACAGAGCTTTTAGGGAGTGAGAAAATGGTAAGATGTCATTCAGTTAATGTCTAAGCTGCAACTGCAGTCTCCCTTAGTTGTTTTGGAGCTTATTGGGAAGGGATGGCAATCAAAGCCCAGGGAAATTCAGCATACATTTTGGATTCTGCAACTGGTGTTAGAAGGTCACAATCTTGTACAAATATTTCAGAAACAAAGAAGTCGAAATAGAGATGAAAGGCAGACATTGGAGATACAGACCTCAAATGTTGTTCCCTCCCTTATCTCCATATTGTAACCAATGGCTAAAATTTGCAGTTTAGATGATCCTAATCTCTAACTAGGGTAAATCACAAATGTTTGCATATGAGTATTTTTTAATTTACCTATGCTTATGCCATATATTCAGAAAAGAAAAAAAATACTGGAGAAATTGAGTTTCCAGTTTTTCAATGGACTGAATCCTAGAATGAGTCATATTTATTAATTTGTCTTTGCCCAGATTTAGTCATAATAATATTAGGATTAAAGGCATGTGAGTTGAGAAGCTCATGTTGAGAACCTGTGTGCTGTACCATGGTGTTTTCCTGTTTCCGTTTAATTGAACTTTAAGTGGTTCATAATGAATGGATAAAATGATGGCACTGTTTCTACCACTTGGTTTTAATTAATGACTGGGAATTTAAAATACTGGTTTAATTTAGAAGTGAAAGGGTTATTTTGAGGCTTGAGAAGAAGTCAAACAATATGGTTTGTTAGATTTTATTTTATAAGGGGTAATTTTTCTTTCATTCTTTCAAAATTTATTATTCACTAGCTTTGTGACTAGCACTGTGCTTGGTGCTTTCATAGCACAAGATCAACTTATTTTTTAGACCTGAATAAGAAATATTTCATAAAGGAAAATTCTTCTGGAAAAATCCTGACACTATGTAAAACAAATACGAAGCCATATTAGATTTAGCATACTTTGTCCACTATATCCCTTCCTACAAATGACCATTTTTTGGTCCAAAATGGTTTTCCACTTGCTTTGAAAATATTGGTACTGTACTTATTGTTAGGATAGTTTTCATTTTAAGAAATACTCATCTATTTTAATCATCAAAACTGATCATTTTAAAAATAATTTGTGTCAAAAGTGGCATAAAAGCAAAACAGTATTTGAAACATTTTATACAAACAGCAAGGAAAGTCCTTTCAGAGTCTTCAGATGGCGAAGACTCCGAATGAAGAATTGGAGGGCACTCACCGAACTCACAAGACCCTTTTAAAATTTTTGCTTATGTGCCTAAGTCATACTTGTTTCTTTCACTCCCCTTGTGTTCTTTCCTTTTATCCTGAAGATGCTAGTATGGAATAAATAACATGGTGAAGTGGCTTTGCTTTTTATGGTTTCCTAAGGCTATTACCATTTTATAGACATTAGTTCCACTGGAAGTCCCAGGTTTCCTGTTTTTATTATCCACACTTCACATGGTGGTTTAGACTAAATTGTCCATTGCAGAATTTGGAAAGGAGTCTGTTTAACACAGTAAATTGCATGCTACTTCCATACCCATCTCTCACAGCCCATATTCTGCGGCCGATCAGATATAGTCACTAGATTAACAGAACATGTAAATGCCTCACTTTTCACATAGTTTTGAAGTTAGTCCCTCTATAAACTTTTATTTCAATTATGTTTATTCGGCCTATTCAGTGGCTATCAGGAAACAGGTGACTAGGAAGGAGAGGTGACTAGTGGAATGCAATTTTGCTTTCAATAGGACCTCCACAGTTTGGGCTGTCCTGGCCCTAACTTTAAGTGCTGAGTGCTGGGTAATGAGTTTTAGGTTGACTAGTGAACCTGTATTAGGGAAACTTAACATCTCTTGATAACAGCCATCCCATGACCTTGGCCAGATCAAGTCCCTGGCAAGCTTTTTTTTTTTTACATGGGCAGGAACTGGGAATCGAACCTGGGTCCTCTGGCATGGCAGGCAAGCATTCCTGCCTACTGAGCCACTGTGGCCTGCCCTCTGGCAAGCTCTTTTTAATAGAATTTCTATTCTAGAGGGTTGTCAGAATAGTCAGGCAAAAGTACAAAATATTCCAAGCGCATGATAACTTCCTAGTAAGCAGCAGGATAAATAATATGTACAGAAGTTTGTAATAACTGGTAATGACATATAACTCACAAAACACGGCAGGTAACTGCAGTATAGACCAACCGGGCAGAGAAGAGAAGGTCAGGTTTGGAAAACACTGCAATGATATCTTAGTGTGAATAGGGGACTGAATAGGGAACCAGCTTAGTGCTGCACACTTTAAAAGGCAACAGCTGCCTGTGCCTTTGCCAAGGGAGCAGACAAGGTTAATTGTTTAGTGCTGCAACTTGTGTCCACTCATTTGTCTTTCCACAGTCAAGAATCATCCTGGCTTCAAAACTCCTTGAAACAATTCTTACTGCTGTTTTTCTGTTGTTTTCATAATTTTAACACCATGTCAGTAACTTATGTCCATTGATGCAGGGAAATTTAGAAAACAAAACTGAAAGCAGTTCAAGCACTGTCAATGCAAATCTCATTCCTGTCTCCAGCTATTTCGCTGTCTCCAAAGGCAGCATTTGCATGTTATGCTGACTGCAAACACAGGCAGTTAATTTTGTAATGCTGGAGACACTGTTATCCTCATTTATAAGCAACATAAGGGGATTATTCTGATAGTAGGCAGTATTCTAAAATTGTAGCAGAATTTTAGAATACTGTCCCCTGCTACAATGATTCTGAATATTTAAAATTCTATGAGGCCTTTTGCAGTTTTCATCATTTCTTTGTTTTTTCTGGCTACTTCCTCCCTCTGACATTATAACTGGGTTATGATAAGGTGCCACAGAACCGTGTGTAGGAGTAAGTAAAGAGAATCCTAATAGTTTTCATATTTTGGAGGAGGTTGTGATCCATTTGAATACATTTTGTTTGGGTTGGCTTTCACAGACCTCCTTTGGCCCTTAGCCAAAATACAAGTTTCAGACAAGTTTACAATTTTGCATCTCTGTGCCCAAATGGTTTTATTTGTATGTGTGTATGGGTGAGTGTGTTTTGTTCCTGTGATTTATAATAGCTCTATAAGCTGTTAAGTCATTATACAGAGGTTCTGTTGGAAATGCTAATGCATGAAATCAGTTGTGATAAACATAGCTTTGGATTACCAGTGTTTCTTAATCCATGCAAAAAACCAAAATTAAATCTGATATTGTCTCCAATTTTATTTATTTATATATTTAAAAAATTATTATTAGATAAGTTTTAAATTTACAGAAGAATCATGCACATAATACAGAATTCCCATGTACCCCTCTCACACACATTTTCTCTAGTATTAATACTCTATGTTAGTGTGGTACTTTGTTACAATTGATGAGAAAATATTATTATAATTATACTATAAACTATAGTCCATAGTTTACATTAGGGTTCATTGTGTTGTACAGTCCTATGGTTTAAAAAAATACATACAACCTAAAATTACCCTTTTAACCACATTCATATATATAATTCAATTATTAATTATATTCATAATGTTGTGCTACCATCACCACCATATACTATCGAAATTTTTCCATCACCCCACAGAAACTGGTATGAATTAAGAATTAACTCCCCATTCTTTACCCTATCCTGACCCTTGATTTTGGACTTCTCTGAGCCTCAAAACCATGAGACAAAAAGTTCCCATTTTTTAAGCCAACCCATTGCATGTTTTTTACTTTAGCAATGAGGAAATTAAACTATATATATATATTGGTGTACTTGATGGTACCCCACAGGTCTCTAAGTCTCTGTTTATGCTTTTTTTCATCCTCTTTTCCTTCTCCTCCTCAGTTTGAATCATTTCAATAATCTTGTCATCAAGTTGTCCTATTCTTTCTTTTGCCCACTCCATTCTGCTATTGAAACCCTTTAAGGAATGTTTCAATTCAGTTATTGTGGTTCTCCATGCCAGTAGTTCTGTTTGGTTCCTTTTTAAATTTCTATCTCTTTATTGAGATTCTCATTATTGTTCTTCTATAATCCTTTATTTGTTTATCTGTGTTTTCCTTTATCTCCTTGAGCATATTGAGGATCATTTTCTTAAAGTCTTTGTTCATTGTTTCCAAAGTCCAGTCTTCTTCATTGGTGGTCTCTGAATTCTTATTTTGTTCCCTTGGATGGGACATTATTTCCTATTTCTTTATCTGCTTTGTAATCTTTTGTTGTACACCATTCCTTTTAGTATTTTAAAGTGTTAACTCTGGGATTTAGTCCCTGAGTTTGAATCCAGGTAGTGATATGACACAAGTTTCCTTGAGTTCCAAAGCTAATAAAAACACAAACCAATGCAAAAACACCTTTCGTAGTTTTTGAACATTGGTTCTGCTTGAGGCAAAAGTGAAGTGCAGGTTCCTCTCTGTATTTTCTGAGTCCATGACTTGTCCTGGATTTGTGCTGGCTCAGTGCCTTAGGATTTCCCCTCATTTCTGAGGATCCAAATGTCCCTTTTACTCCCTCTGAAATAACCTTCCCTCTTTCTGGTGTGCTCTATTGCATATCAGTTATCTTTTGCCCCAGTTTGCTTTGACTTCATTGTTTCTTACTTATAACTGCTTTAGTTGTCTGCAAAGCAATTGCTGATAGGGGAGCCAGAGATGAGTTTCTTGGTTCCTTTTTTCAGGCTGCCATCAAATAGATTGGCAGTGAAACTCAGGCACTCCAGCATATGCATAAAGGTTTCTCTGCTCGCTCTAGAGCATGGCTAGAGACTTACAATGAAAGCACAGGTGACTCTCCGCTGTACCCGGGAGGAAACCCAGTTACTGCAAATCTTTATTTTCTGGAATTTTTGAGGAAGATGGATCACCAATTTTTGGTAGTTGCTAAAATTTTCTCTTGGGGACTGTTACCCTGGAGCATTTTATACTGCCATCTTAGTTGGATGGAAATCTCTGTGACAGATTTTTAAAAATTGGACAATATTATTATTGGTAGGAGTCTTGAGTGTCTGTGTATGTCATATTTGGATTTTCTCCATTTATTGTTTTCTCTATCAATTATAGAATAAGAAATCATTGAAATTATCAACAGATGGCTCTGTAATAGTAGGAAAACAACTCAAATGTCCAAAATGGAGAATTCAATAAGAAGATGGGAAAGAAATTGAATTATTTAGCCTTTCCTTCTAAGAATAAAATAGTAAGCTGATATGGAAAGGATCAATGTTTTGAGTATGTATGAAAGTACATACTCAAATGCACACACAACTGAATGTTAGACAAATATTAGTGTTAAAGATCAGCACCCCATGTTTCAAGAGCTTTTCTTTGAAATAACATGCTGTATATTTTTTGTCATCAATAAGTCCTCTCCTAATTTTTTAGTGTCCTCTTAATGCAAACTTTCTACTTAATGTCTAAGTTGGACGTTTTTTCACAAAAAAATTTGTGTTTGAGTAGCAGGTGTTTATTCATTTTCTATACATGCTTGTAGCAAGACACTATTATTCACATTTTTGAGAAATTCGAGGCTCATATTGGTGAAAAACTTGCAAGATTAGAAATTAATCAGATGTCTCCCCTATATTTCTTATTATTTGTGCTTCTGTGTCATCAGCAGTTATACTGAAAATAATAATGTTTCTATTCCTAAAATGTCTCAGTTTACATATTTTCTGCTACTGATACTTTCTTTCCTCCATGATAATTATATGAAAACTTTCGATATAAAGAAAATACTAAAGTCATTTTCAGAGTGAATTACTCCATACTGATGCTAATTGAGCCATCGAAATATGGTTTGTGACTAAAGCAGCATCATATTGTGACCTAATATTCATATTCTTTGGCCCACTGATTTATATTATGCATGTGTATCTATTCTGAAAAATTCCAGTTCTAGTTTACTAACCAGAAATTATTAACGGATTCTGAAACTGTTAGTCATGGTTAAGGTCACAGGTTTAGGAATCACACTAATCTGAGTTTAAATCCCAACCTCCCATGACATTCATCACGCTACCTAGTTTTTAGAAGCCTCAGTTTTATCATTTGTACAGTAGTAATTATAAGGGAACTTATTTCTCAGGGTTTTTATATGTATTGAAAAACAATTATGCATGAAAAATTCTTAGTACACTGCCTGACATAATACATGTTGATTATTATTATTATATTTTATTTTCCCTTCATGTTATGGGATAAGCATTATCAAATAGTGTGATCTTTAATTGTTTTCCACTAGAAATTCAGTTTGATTTAACAATATTACTGCAACCCATTCCACTAGAACTATTGCAGTATTTCTTTTAGAAAACTTTTCACAGGAGAAGAATGTAAAAATAAATATTCCTCTAGGCACATAGTACCCTTAACAAAACAGAAAATTTTGTTCCTTTCCTGCACTCAAACCCACTCTCTTGGTGCAGTTTAATGTAGTTCTAAGTTTTCCAAGGCTCTAAGTGGGGTTTTCTTTGGCTTTTTTTTTAAAATCATTTTCTGTACCATGATTAGGTTTTCATTCCGTATCACAAACATTTTTACATTTGGTTTTTATACACTCTGATAGGTCAGCGATAAAACATATCTTATGTTGAAGTCCTGTTGGTACTATTAAGCTTCAACATCATTTAGTGTAGGAATTATTCCTGATCCACTTTTGTGTCTATTGTGTAGTCTAGCATTTTGCCTTATGCTATCTATGCAGTAGATAAATATATGAAGTGAGATGGAAATAATATCAATGAACTCTTTGAATTCAGCAAATGTCTAGAGTACCATGCCTAGCACAGAATAAACAGTCATCCTTACAGTAGCTTCTGTGAGGGTTTGCTATGAAGGTATACAGGTGAACCCAGATATTCACATATCTTTTCTATAAGTATCTTTTATGTAAGTTTATATAAGAGGATAGAGAATTTATAGCAATACATATTTGTAATGTATGCTAGAATGTAAGAATCTTTTGTAATCGTAAAATGATTAAAATTATAAAGAAGGGGATCCTGTAAATCTCCTTTCTTTAAAATATTTGTGTTGGAAGAGTTTTATTAATAAAAGTCATAACTACTTAATCAACCTAAATTATTATTGGAAACTATATATATATATATATATGTGTATATATATATATAAGGGAGACATCTGATTAATTTATATATATATATATATATAGGGGAGACATCCGATTAATTTCTAATCTTGCAAGTTTTTCACCTCGAAGTTCTCAAATGTGTGAATAATAGTGTCTTGCTACAAGCATTGTATAGAAAATGAATAAAAACCTGCTATCAAATGCATATATATATGTATATATATATGTATATATATATACAAACACACTGGGTAAAATATAGGACATTTGCTAGAATTTTTAAAAAATCATCCAAATCATTGCAAAATCCTGAAGAAGAAGATATAAAACTGTTAGTGTGGTAAGGACTGGAAAATGTCTATGCGCTTATGTTTTGGCATCACCACCAAACATGGTTAAAGAATAAACATCTTTGATAAAGTGAGAGAAGGTGATGACAGCCATCTGTGTCATTCTCCTTATTAGGAGTTCATTCATCTAATTACCCTACCTTCTACTTTAATTTGTCATTCCTAATCATTTGGTTTCCCTTGAAGGTTCTCTATTACATTTTTTTGGTCCTGGTCATGGACTGAACCAATACACAGGTCAAGCTGGAATTTTCAGCTCTGTTTATACCAAATTCCTTCACCTTGGCTCCGTCACAAAGAAATACTCCTTTGGAAGAAAAGTGCTGGCTGGATCCCTGCTAGCACATAATTCCCTTTCATGCGATGAAATTTTTGATCCCTCTTTTAGAGAAAAGTTCAACAGACTGAATTCTAAACAGAGTAAAATTAAACAGAGTAACTAAAGTGTACGTGAAATGAAGCTTATTTTGTGGCATCCTGGAAAGCAGTGGTAGCTTTGGACACAGTGCATCTGAAAATAGTTAATCCAGAAGGGGGTACTTGACCAAGAGAATAAAGTTTCTCTGCAGTATAAAACAGTTTCTTTAGTGTTACATCAGTGAAGCAAAGCTTTGGAAATGAGAAGACCTGGCTTTGAGTTGGTAGCAGGTGCTGTTGGTGGTCTGTTCATATCTATCTGAGCTCACCTGCAGCTGTGATAGACAATCGCCAGCAAGCTCACCTTGAATATATGTGTTCTCTGCTTCTCACTTGAGGACTTCCGCTGAAATCCTGGCAGCGTGTTCGACTACTCAGAAGTGCAGTCCTCCAAGGATGACCCTCCTTTGGAGCAGGATGAGGATTGGTGGTTAGATGCCCAGTCTTAAGGTCCTATGGTGGGATAATTCAGAAGCACGTTCCAGATGTTTCCTCAGAAGGTCACCAACAAGACTGAGTCCCAGTTTCCCTCAGAGATAACAAACTTATTAACACAAACTTTGCTGGACTTTTTTCTGCCCTGTCTCACTTTACCTATTCTCTCATTCATGCTTCTGGGGACCACCTCCCAAAGAAATTAGCTGCACCCAAATCTTTGAATTGGATCTGCTTTGAAGGGAATCTCAAACAAGATATGGTCATAAATTTATACTTTCCTAGCTCTGGGACTTTGAGGAGATTATATAGTTTTCTATGCTTATACTTTTTCATCTACAAAATGAGATGGTTGGACTCATTAGCAATTTTCCTATTTTTTTAAGCTTCAGATCTATCTATCTATCTATCTATCTATCCTATTTCTATCTTCATTTTTATCAATTTATATCTTAAACAGCACCCTAAAATCCAAAAATATTTAAAAGTGATGAACATATTTCTTAGGCAGTTTCAAGATTTTTTGTTTGAATAGCAGATGTTTATTTGTTTGTAGATAGTTGAGACATTCTTGGGTACCTGGAATTTCTTACAACACAATTTTAGGATAACTGGACTAGATGTTCTTTACACAGCAATTCTAAAATTCTATGATTCTAGTTGTGGACAAAGATTCTTAAGGAGCTCTCTGACTCCATCCTAATATCTATTTTATTTCTCAAATTCCAGAACTCACACAGTTTAAAATCTTTATCACCAGTGGTTATGTGTGTGTGTGTGTGTTTGTGGCTTGTGCACAAGAACAAATGAGAAATATTTCCTGGCTGCGGCATGCACTTAAGTTTCCCAAGAACTTTAGTTGAAAGACTATAAATTCTGACAATCTGCTGGGTGTATAGTATAGGGAGTAAAAAAATAATACTCATTATTTAAAAAAAAATTGTCATGGAGAATTGCAGGCTTTATTTTGCTCTTTCATTTTTAAGAACAAGTTCATTAATAATATTATCTTCAACAAAGATAAAATACATATGAAATTTATAAATATTCCAAGGGGTCTATGTGCTTTAAAATATTTTTTTTAGCTCTTGTCCATTTATGTAATTCTAAAAAGTAGTTACTCTTCATGCACCAAGGTATTTCGACTGGAATTTTAAAATAAGATGATTTTTTCCTAGAAGTATCCATATAACTCTTCATTTCCTCTTTTCCCACACTTTGTTCTTGAGCTGGGATCTGGTCTTTCATCAGCCTGTCTTCCCCAATTATTTTTCTTAGAATACTTAAATACATCCGATTGTCCTTCCAGGTAGACCTCTAAACCAGCAACCATTTGTTTTCCTGGGAATGATTCCAGCACATCCTTCACCTCGCCAATCTTTCTAGGGACAGATTCTCCTCATCTCCTAAACCCTGGACTTTTGCTAAACTTATAGAAATACACAGGGGAAAAAAAAACCTTTCTGAAAGAGTTTTGTTTTCTGGGGAAATATCTATTATCTCATTTTTTTTTGTTCATTGACTCCTTGCCTTTGTGATTCCATTGTTTTCCTTTTGAAGATGAAGTGATCAGAGGATCAGATTCAAAAGACTGAATTTGGAGAAGCCATAGTATGACATTTGCCCAAGTTTCTGATAAATGTACATATACAGCTAGCATACACACAAATCCTATTAAGAAGAATTATTTCTCGCAAATGATTTCTAATGCTGTTAGCTCAACAATTTTTAATGAAAATGAACTCTGTGGCTAAAGAATAATTTATATAACTATCTCAACACAACCCCTGAGTCCCATATTTCCAGAAGTTGATGGTTTTAAGTTCCCTTTTCATGTTCTTTATTTACCCAACTCTTTTCTCCAGTGTTTCAAAGCTTTGAATTACAGGTTTTGACCAAACTAATAACATTCTAGAGAACTTAACCTTCTCTCTCTTAGGCAGAAATATTCTTAAACAATTCACTTGCTTGTATTGCCATTTAAATTGTTTAGTTTTTGAGCTCCAATTTTTCTTCTATAAGAGGTGCATCCAAACTTATGACTTCATTTAAATACCTTCCTTATCCAAACCACCCAGGCTGTAGAATGTGTGTTTTGATTCCCGCACCTGACCACGAGTTTCTACAAGGCAGGGGTTGATCTTCCAGAGATTTGGGGATTGATAAATCCTCAATGTATGCTGGCTGGATGAATTACTAAATTAATGGAACACATGTTTTAGGAGTTGCCTTTGGATGAAGCTTCATTAAGAACTTTATGAATGGCTCAAGATTTCATGATTTGACTGTCAGAGCTCTGAGCACCTTTTTGCTGTTTCCAGTTCTATGGATGAATTATGTATCTGAAATTTCTCTTCTGCTATGCTTGGCTTTGATGGCATCCCAAGTGTTGAGCTTTCCTTCTTTCTTTGCCAGATGATAATGCTTTATTTCATCCTTGGTCTGGCTTTTCTACCATGGACCCTGATAGGTATAATAAAATCTCTCTTATTTACTTTCTTTCTGTCATGTGCATCCTCATGTTTAGCTGTGATTGTATCAATTATCAGTCCCTACCCTGATAATTTAGAATAACTGGACTAGATGTTTAGAATAACTGGACTAGAAGATAAGCAGAGATTCTGTAATCAATGCCAAGGGTGGAATACTTGCCACAGACTGTTTTGGGGGCATTAGAGTCAGGAAATCAACTATTTTAGTTCCAAGATCCTTTGCAAATTAAGCCAGTATGCCTCTGCATTGTGTTTTATATTATTTCTGGGCAAGAATCACCACTGATGTGTTCTTCCCTTCAGCAATAGTGCTAACAGTGGCCAACATTGAGCCATAGGTATAGCAGTTGACAAGTTTCATGCTTTTCTTTATTTCCCTTCTTCATATTTTCCCCTTTAGTAGAGCGTCTCTTGGAACACTTCTTTCTGAATATTTTTTTGTCCATTCTTCTTTTGCTGTGACACAAATCAAAAGATATTGCCAGGTTAAGATCATAGGATGGTGTAGTCCCTGGGGACCTCTTCAGAATTATAAATTTAGATTTCATATGCCTTGATATTTTAGGAATAGGGAGACAGCCCCACCAAGCCTTATGCATTTATTCTCTTCTTGGTTCACTAATGATCTCAGTTTGCTTCTATAGTTGACAATAGAGTTAGACAGAACCTTTCTTTCATATTAGCTATAATTTTAGATAATGGCAGATAACAACAGCAAACATTATTTACTAAATGCTAATTCTGCGCCAGGCAATGTTTTACATACATCTTTTATTAATTCCCACAGAAACTGTGTTAAGTGTTATTTACCCAATTTCTCCAGAGTCTTCTGGTTGCCCTTCAAATCTGTTCACTAACCTAGTATTTCCTGCCCATTCCTGTCATAATGTCATTAATACCTTAATACTAGGATAATTTCCCCCTCTCTTGTAAAATATCATGTTGACAAAAACCATGTTAATTGACCAAGATCAAGAGAGAGATCATGACTATATTATTTAATTTTCCCATTCCCACAGATTTTGAAGCTGCCGATAAATCCAAGGCGGTGGAGGGAAGAAGTGAAAATGGCAGTTGAGGCTATTCTCTTCTGCTTCTCTCCATTATAAGAATGCCATCCTCCTGTATTTTATTTATAGCCCTGTTTTTGTTCACCTCTCTCACCCTAGTCCTAACCTCAAACATCACATCTCTTTCACTCCCTTATACATATACTAGACTTGGGAAGTAGTGTTTTCCAATCATGATTTTTCAACTCATGATTCACTGTGAATTCCCTTACTTGTTGATGAAGAATCTGAGGAACAGAGCACTGAAATGACTTGCTATGTTCATAGAAATATGACAGAGAAATATATTAGAGATGGAGCTTATCCTTATTCTCTTGTGAGATCTTCCTGGCCTCTCCCTCCATATTTTCTAAAGGCAGTTATTCCCCCCATATCTGATATGTCGTGTTATGTTATATATCCCTCAGCACAGCATTTGTCTAAAGATATGTGACTGGAGGTTTATTTCTCTTCCCTAGTAGCTCATGAGATCCTTTATGGCAAACACTGTGCTATTTGTTCATGTATCCCTTGAACCTAGAACTGTGATTGGTACATTGTAGATGTCATTAAGGATTTATTCTGTGATTGACTGCATCAATGACCTACAGTTGGCTGTTTTTTTTATTCCCTGAGGTACTGATTTGTATGGATCCAGTTGTTTAGTGGGTACTGCTATAGGAAGGCATTCTTATTGACTCAGAAAAATATACTTAGCAATGTGAATCCCAACTACAGAAGTTTCATCACAAAGATTCTATTTTCAAGTTAAAAATCTCAGGATAAAAAAAAAACCTTAGGATCAAAACAGGTGTCATCCTTTGTAAAAACTATGAAATACATTTACACATGAAGGCAAATTTCAAAATAAAAGGTTCAACATTCATGGTCAAGTTTATTCCAAGCAGTGAGATTTTTTTGAACACACACACTTGCTGCTGGATGTCATTTCATGTGGTTATATTAACTTTCATTTTACATATAAAACATTACCAAATTGCTTACATGCATGGATTTCCAACATGATTTCAATATGACTTGTGGTACATTTTCCCATGTAGGCATAGAAGGAGACCCACCTTTATCCCAGATTTTAATTCACTTGCAGAAGTAAGTTATTAAAGGAATCAGGAAAGAAGAAAAAGAGAAATAGCTATGCTTCTAATAGAAGAAAGAAAGCAAATGTTGATTTAATCAATTGATTTACTTTTAAGTAAGAGAACAGATGTTTTCATTTAGGTCCCTGGTGAAAATTCAGTAGGCGCCGGTGATACTTTAGAACCAGTGGCTTCTGACAAACTTTGAAATGAAGGTCTGGGCTCTTCTTGCTAAATGGTTTTTTTCACAGCAGGCCTTGTCACTTTTTTGCTTTGAACAGGAATCAGCTCTCCTATACGTACATGCTCCATCTCTTAATGCCCATTCACTTTCTTTTTTATCCCTTATAGTAGGAGAATAACATTACATGTTTGTACTCTTGTGTCATTTGAAAATGTTATTTGTAAAGCATTTACTACTCTACTTATGAATGCTTTTTGAGTCTCATATTTTTGGTCTAGCAGACACACCTATGGTTTCCTCTCACCCTGCCTGGGTTATAACCTCCTCTTTGAGCAGTCGAGTTTGAAGAGTGGTTGAGGTGTTAGTTTTCCCTGGTGTTGCTTCATAACCTATGTCCCAGCCTTGCTATGAAAACATTAACCAGACCCTACTCGCTAAAACTTCAAAGGGTTCTTCCAAAGGTTTCTAAGATTCTACATGCCAGGTTTTGTTTTTCAGGTTCTTGAAAATCACTTGCTGTAATATGAGCCTTTTCTTTCTCATAAACACTGCAATTACATTAATATTCTTGGAATATTTTGCCAAACACAATTTGTTATTACATTTTCAAGTAATACATCATCTTCTTTGCCGTTGTGGCTCCAGAGAGCCACCTTCTCATTCACCATTTGACAGACAGCTCTGTCGGACCTGACGCTCCTAAAGTCAGTGAATGTGTAAATGATTATGTATCTCTATGCAGAGCGGGGTGGCTAGGACATAGCAGTGTGCAGTAAATGTTTGTGAGTAAAGCCAGATGTCTTCCTTACATTCGTTTATTGGAACCCATTTTTAGGCAGACTCTCTCAGTCGGTCATAAACTCCACTGAGGAAAACAAGATAGCCAAATAACCAAAAAATTTTTCCTTGCTCACATTTTCCTTAATGAATTCACCTCTTATCACCTATACCTTTTGTAGTATTTGATAATCTTGGTCTATATATTGTTTGCTTACACTCTGCACTGAGCAATAACAGAGATGGAAATATAAAAAAGGATGCAGTGACTATTTTTATAGAATAAACTTGTCTTGAAAACTGATGTCATATGTCATTGGATTATCATGTTTAAAAAAAATGCCATCCCAGCAATTCCCATTCTATGGGAGATGGAACAAAGTGATTATTTTCTGCTACCTGCAAAGTATGGATTGGCATCTGCTTGGAATAACATCTCGTTGTTTGACTAAATTAAAGGAAGGGCATGATAGAAAGGATAGTATGACAGCATATGAAAATTCTTCCAGAGCTTCCCAATACAGCTTTATTGGGTCTGTTCTGATTTTCACCCCGTAGTTCCATCTTTTATCCTATCCTCTGAAATAAAACATCTGCAGTAGGAGCAGGAGAGTGTTTCCGAAGCAGGAGCCTGAGGAATGCTTATTTGAATGGAGCTGACTTCTTACCCTCCCCAAGGGGCAGAGGTGTTGATAGTTTCCATCAGTAATGACCTCATAGGAAAGCTGTGTGCATCTCAAAAGCCACCACCACAGCTGGCACTGATTCAGGGAGAAGCTGGAGTAAGAATCTAAGTGATCATTGAGACGGAACTACCCTGTCTCCTCTCTAGGCCATCTGTCGGCCCCAATCTGGAACAGATTGGGGAATAGCAAGGAAGAAGAATCTAAGGCCTCTTTTTAAACCATATCTGCCCTCTGTAAGAGAACCCCTGATTTTCCAGCCTTAAAATATTTAATGTTCCTAATTTAGAAATATTAAAATAACTTTCTTCCTCAAAAAAAACCCATAATTATTCATTAATTCATGCATGCATTCACTCCTTAATGAACAAATACATGGCAAACTATACTATGAGGTAAATGTTCAACAGGAATACAACGAAGAGCAAAACCAGAATTATCCTGCCCTCATAAAGCTTTTAGTCTATCAGAGAGACAGGTCTCAAACATAGAGTCACAAAATTGTACAAGGGAGATAAATATTATGAAGGAAGGGAATATTGTGTTAAGATAGTACATAACTAAACAAATTCCCTGTACTTAGAGGATACGGGAGGGATTACCTGAGGCACAACATTTGAAGGAAGAATAGAACTTAACCAGGTAAAGAGTGGAGAGGAGAGTTTTCCAGGCATAGAGAGCAGCATGGGCAACTTGTCTTATGGCAGAAAGTAGCACTGCATGTTCAAGCGACCAGTGGCTGGCAAATGCAGAGATTAGGACATATGCGGCACAGATGAATTATGATGAGTAGGCAGGTGTATATTGTGTAGAAACGTGTTCTCTCTTTCTTCATTTTACCACCTGCTTGTTGTTTTCAACTCCCCTCCAGTGTCCCACTGAAAGCCCAACCCCAAGCGGAAGACAGGGAGATTGTGAGCATGCGACTATGGCATAATCTTCCCAGCACTGTGCAGCAAACAGTCCGTGAACATATCAGCCTCCAAAGACAATAATGAAACTTTTCACAGAATTGAGAAATACTAGTCAGAGAAGGAATACAGTTATTCAGCTTATTCCTGCCTTCCTGACTGTTAGGCGGGGGGAACCGGAAAGGGCACTGCAACTGGAGTGGCGGAGGCTGTGTCGCCCCTCCCAACATGGCTTATGGAACCGCCCCTTCCGGACACCTGACTTCCGGAATGATGAACTGCCCCTTCCGACCACCTGACTTCCGGAATGATGAACTGCCCCTTCCGGACACCTGACTTCCGGAATGATGAACTGCCCCTTCCGACCACCTGACTTCTGGAGAACCGCCCATTCCAGACGGCACCTGACCCCCTTGCTTAAAAACCGCCCCGGCCATGATCCAGGCGCTGACCCACCGCCCTCCTTCTTCGGTCGGGTGAGCTCCGCCCGGGAGGGCAGAAATAACCCCCCTCCCCGCTTTAAATTTCCAGTTTTCTATCTCACCCTTTCGCCTCCTAAACTTTTCACTGACATTGGCCTGGTTCTTCAGGAAGAACAACTCTAGAAAGGATACTTCATAATTTTCCAGGCAAGAGCTGCAGACCCAGCCTTTTGCTCCAACTTATGTAAGTCCCCGCCCTTAGTTACCACTAACTTAAGTTTCCTCTTTTTTGCTGTGTTCAGTAGAAATGAAGACCACTTGCTCAAAGGCAGTTGGGACTTGGAAGATTACTTGGAGAATGTACTTCATGTAGTCATTAATTCCCCTGCCCCACACTGTTAAATAGAGCTAAGTTTTCTGTTTTCTGAGCAGATAGAGTTACGTGTTCATTTGAGCTCTATGCCCTTCAGAGCCCGGTCTTCTGATTTTCACTTTCACTTCTGCCCCCTTTAATTCTTTATCGTCACTGCTACCATAATTTCTTTTGTAAGATGTAAAACTGACCACATGACTTCTATGCTCAAAGTCATTCAAGGCCTTTTCTTTATTAATTAGAGGATAAAATCGGAAGTCCCTACGAGGATGTTTAGAGCCCCTCGTTATCTGGCTTTTCTCTGTGATTTACCCTCATCCTCTTCCACTCTTGCACACTGGACATGCATTTTGCCACCGATATGAGATACGTCCTGGTCCTAGAACTGACCATGTTCTTTTCAGCCCCAGCTTTATCTGCACCCAAGTACACTGCTGATTATTTCTTCCAGGATAACTTTTACTTTCTGGCAAAGAGTGTGTAATCACCACTTCCTTTGAGAAGCATTCCTTTCTATCTCAGGGTTAACTGTATCTGTCTCTATTTGTATGCTCTCAGAACGCTACTCAAGAAAGCAATGTGCTTGTAATTTTCTATGTGTTTTTTCCTCTACCAGATTCTGAACAACTATCTTTTGCCCAGGATCCATATTATTTGCTTCCACAACACTTAATACAATAGTTTGCACATGGCTTTGCTCAGTAAATATTGTTGAAAAAACAAATATATAAATGAATTTAAGATAAAAAGTTGCTATCTGTGAGTCAGAAAAAACAAACAAACAAACAACTTTCCTAAAGGCAGAAGTAATAGGAAAACTACACTCCCTATGAAAATTCCAGGTTGGTAGTGATTTACTCTGGGAACTCTATTTATACCACTTGTCTGATGATAGATCTTTATAAGTACAGAATACCTGCAATCAATTGATTGCAAATTTACACCTAAATCACCCCTCCCTGTATGCACACCTTTTGCAATAAGATTTTGCTGATCCTGTAATCAAGTGATGGCAATCTCTTTTCTCATCTCTTGAATCTGGGCGTACTTTCTGACTTGCTGGAGCCAATAGAATGCTGTGGAAATATAGTATGCCATTTCTGAGCCTAGACCTCCTTGTATATTTCTGCCCTGTCTCTTGGAGTTCTGCTACTACCATAAGAACAAACCCAGGCTATCCTGATGGAGGATGAGAGACCATGTAGAACAAATATGAATCCTCCAGCATGAAAACACCCTGGACCAGCCAGTCAATGTAGAGACATGAGAAAGCCCAGCTGAGATCAGCCGAGCCCACTCAGTCTAACCCAGCCTAAATTGTAAGCAGCAGTATTGTGAGGTAACTAAATGTTTATTTTAAGCCACTGTTATTCAATAATGTTGTATGCAGAAAAAGATTTCCTAGGCATTGGTATCTTTTTTTTTACATGGCCGGGCACCGGGAATCGAACCTGGGTCTCTGGTATGGCAGGTGAGAACTCTGTCACTGTGCCATCATTGCCCACCCAGCATTAGTATTTTTATCTTATTTAATAATTTATATTTTATTCAAAAAGTATTTATTGAGAAACTGCTATATGCAAACCATTGTTTTAGGCTTTTACCTTTGTAGTAAATATCTCTGTAGTTACCTCTAAAATATAGTCCCTATAGCCAAAGGAATGTGGTAAGACTCCTAAGAGGTAGGGAATAAATGCGTATGCAAGGGGGGAAGAATTGCTAAGTTTAGGCCAAGAATCCAACTGGTATTATAGTAAGTACAGCTTTAAAATGATCATCTCATTATTAGTTCATGAAGAACTATCCCACAACATGAGCAAACAGAATGGGGTGACCTGAAGAGGAAACTTCTTTGAAATTGGTTCCAGTGGTGGGGTCTGAAGCTCTTTACTAAGAACAATAGGTCATCTCAGTTACTCAGTCTCTTCTATTACTGAAGATAGGAGTAGGACTTCACCAAGTAATTTCTCTGTCTTTTATCATGTCATGTAATTGGAAATAGTTCTTCCACAGTACAAATCAAATAAGAATGCGTACTGAATTTTGACTATACTGAAGACGTTTTTATAAAGGCCCCATGACAGTAAATTTCTTTTCAAGTTGATTCTCTAAGCCCTTTTGTTTGAGCAGACATTGGCTGACATGAAAAGTGATTCTAAGTTTGCAACACATGCCAAGCAGTTCAGAATTTCCATGGATGGTGCTGGGCCATGAATAGTTTTAAGTGACCAATATTGTTCCCATAGCAGTGCTGAGCATGTAATAGGTGTTTGAAAATAATTGTAGAGCTGAATTAAATTAAAAGCTTCACTTGTCAGCTACAAAAGAATGAACATTTGACTGGTTTCTTGTTGGTTTTGTGTTTCAGTAAATTCTTATGTATCCAAATGGCTGGAGAACAGAATATTCTGGCTTAATTAAGTAATCTGCTGACTAACTAAAGATTAGCATTTAGCTTATGCATTTATTTTTTACCTAATGAAATTAATAAGAGTTCAGTAGATATGCCAAAACCAAAATAATGTTGATGGAGTTTCACTTTTTGTGACTCTGAAGATAACTTTTTTGTTTTAAATTATCAGACCTCACTGCATAACTTTATAAACAGCATATTATTGGGACTTTTAGATGTTTATATTCCATGTAGTCATAGGTTTCCTACAAAAACCTGTCACCTATAGTATTATACCCATACAGCCAGAAATAAAATTATAAACACTCCAGAATTTTTCACTTCTATTATTTTACATAGTAGCAACATAGTGTTTAATTGTCAAAATGGAAAATTAACACATATTATGGAATGTTACTTCATGTATTGAAAATAATTTACTTTCTTGAGATGTGCAATAAACCTTTTATGTCCTTGTCTATTTTGTAATTATGTAGTCATACATGCTACAAATATCAGGTTTTTTTGAAGATTCATTTGGCATTAAAGTAGTTCCACAGAGGAAAAGCTCAAAGACAATTTAGCTGAAAGTCAGAAACTCAAGTTAAATTACACATAGCCAACTTAAAACTCAGGCCAAAGCAAAGAGGTTCCAACATTGCTACATGGACTTGCAAAAAAAAAAAAGAAATTGTTTTAGTGAGCTAGGTTTCTTGAATCCAGGAGATCAAGAAATACTTGTGCAGACATTTAGGATAAGAAATGTGGGTTCTGTATTGACGTGAGTAGATAGAGTAAGGCTTCAGGAGCAGCAAGTAAAAAGATATAGTTGTTCTTATCTCCATTCTCAAGTCAGAGTGAGAACAGCAAAGCAGCTGCTCAATGAGCCATGTTCCAAGGATGTACAGTACCCTGTGCACATTCTTAGCTGGCTCCCAAGCCACAGCAGATTATTACAAAGCCAAAGGCCTTCAAGCACTCAGCTGATGGCAGGTGAGATTAGCTAAATTCAGTGGTATATATGACTTAGTCACTAAGTATCTGTGCATCTTTAGACAATTCCTTTAGCCTCTTTGGGACCCTAAAATGTGGCAACATTTTGATTTATAATTTTAAAAATCTTGGAACCCACAAATCATCAAAGCCAAAATAAGTATTCTTTTGAGTCAACAAAGGAAAAAACCTGTATACTTGTCAGGTTGTACAGTTGTTCCATTTATAGTATATTGTTTAGCATGACCTTGAGGACAGATACGTCTTCAAGAAATAATTGTTGATTAATTGATGCCTCGTGATTACCTGCAGTACCTAAAGAATGTTATCAGGCATGGCGTGCTCCTCTAGAGGCGCTTACCTGGCTTCTCTTCAGAGGCCACATGGTCTGTGGAGTCAATATAGCTGTTGATGCTTGTGGATGTGGTTCCTGGTGGTTTTATTGGAATTCAGCATGGATTTGCAGAAAAATGACTAATTATTGTATGTAATGTGAGCTTGCTTCTGGAAAAGTTTCCTGGGATGCTCTCGCTGGTAACATTTTTAATGATAACTGAAAAACTCTGTAGAAGACACCCACCCGCTATAATAAGAAAGGGTGGATTAAGCAAGGATTGTGTTCAAGACATGATTTTTTTTCCTCATGAAGTATATAACTTATAAAGATAATTTTCATAAAACGACGATAAAGTAGTAGTATTTTCATTTCACAAGTGAGGAAAATGTAGAGTTTATTATTCACTCACTCATTTGTTTATTCAACAAATATTTATTAAATAACTAGTTTAGACCAGTGTGGTAGTTAGATTCAGTTGTCAACTTGGCCAGGTGAAGGCACCTAGTTTTGTTGCTGTGAACATGAGCCAATGGTACATAAACCTCATCTGTTACTGATTACATCTGCAATCAGCTAGGAAGCGTGCCTGCTGCAGTGAATGATGTTTGAGTTAATTGGCTGGTGCTTAAATGAGAGCACACCATAGCACAGCTCAAGCAGCTCAGCATACCTCATCTCAGCACTCTCAGCTTAGCCCAGACCTTTGGAGATGCAGAAAGAAATCACCCCAGGGAAAGTTGTTGGAACCCAGAGGCCTGGAGAGAAGGCCAGCAGAGATCACCCTGTGCCTTCCCATGTAAGAAAGAACCTCAGATGAAAGTTAGCTGCCTTTCCTCTGAAGAACTAATGAAATAAATCCCTTTTTATTAAAAGCCAATCCGTCTCTGGTGTGTTGCATTCCAGCAGCTAGCAAACTAGGTAGTAAGGAATATCCTTGCTTCTGTGGAGTTGCATTCTTGAGAGAGGTGGCAGTAGGAGATAAAAGCATTAAGTAATAAATGCATAAACAAATAATTTCAAATGGTGTTAAGTGCAATGAAGTTAGCAGGAAGTATGCCTCAGAGACAGGATCAGGAAGGGAGTCTAGGAGAAGGAGGCATTTGAGTTGAGGTCTAACTTGCCTGAATGGAGTAACTAAAGCTTAAACATCTGACTCTCCTAGTGTTAGATACTCTAATGACAATATTTATTTTTATAAAATTTGCTATGGACATTAAAGTGCTAAAATTTCTATTTTAATAACAAAAAATCCAACCAATTTGTATGCACCTATATCCTGCCTAATCTTGAGATTGTTATTAGGGTTCAAATGAAAATGAAAGGAATATAAAAGCTATAAAGAGTTAAATACATTTATTGTGTATCCTTGCATTCTGGCACGAGATATGTGCTGAGAGGGGAAAAGAAGGAATGAAACATGCATGCAATTTCAATTGAAGAAATAAAGAATGTGGTGATTTAGCCATAGGTAAAGTATAATATTTATTGTTTTTCTGTCCCCAACTGTCTTAAAGAACAGCCTGACAAAAATGAAAGTTGAAATAATCAATAACCCTCTATCCAATGAAAATGATTGTGAATTTATTTCTAGGATCTTTTGTGTGTATGTGTGTGTGTGTGTGTGTGTGTGGTCGGGGAATCAAACCCTGGTCTCCTGAGTGTAAGGCGAGCATTCTTTCACTGAACCACCCGTGCACCCTCTAGGATCTTTTATATATGCATTTTAATGAACCTAAATACATTTAGTTTAGGATATATTTACGTGGATTTATTTCTAGGATCTTTATATATATATGTATTTTAATGAAACTAAATTCAAATTTGTACACAATTTTTTCTCTTTTCTTAATATTTTATGAATCTTTTCTCACATTATTCAAACTATTTACATCATAATTTGTAATGGCCACAGAACATCCCATCATGTGTCTATTGACTAGTATATTTAACTATTCCCCTGCATTGAACATTTTGGTATTTTCATTCATTCTGAAATGATGGCCCTCGTACACATTTCTGTGTCTACTTCTCTCACAATGTTCTTAGAATAAGTTTCTAGGAGTGAAATGACTGTGTCAAAATATATGAAATTCTCACAGGCAAAGCTGCTGGGGAAAAGTTGCTGGGTAGTTTCAGGTGCTATTGCAAATCCAAGTTTGACATCATATTTCATCTGTGCTACTTAATGTAACAGACTTGTACGTGAAAGTCTTTGCCCAATGGGAGCTGAAGGCTATTTGTCCAATATTGTGTTAAAATCATAGCCAATATTTGAGTCTATGCCCAATGGTAATCAAAAAGTAAGTCAGACACTGCAAGTCCTAATGTATCAACCAAATGAATAAATTATGTTTAGTAGCATGTGATAAATTTATAATACTTTATAATGTATTCTTTAAACAGAATTTCATTTATAATTTTATAATTCTTTAAAAATAATGGTGAGTCCTGCATGTTTCTATGCTGTCTTTTCATTACTTATAATAGTCAGTTGACCATGAAAACCCAGTCCCTAACTTTAAGTTTAGCAGTAGAGTTTATTGCAATAGTATAAAGCATTTTATTCCTACCTAATTAAGTAGAACAAGAATATTACATGAGTCATACCCCGATTTTGTACCATTTTAATTTCCCCTGATAAGCTTTTCTCAGTTTTATTTTAATCATTCTTTATTTTTATTGAAGTTCGTCAGAATAGCCTTGAAGCCTATGGCCTTGAGAGATTAGCAAATTATAATTCAGTTAAAAATGGCAATTTTAGCAGATCAGATTTTCCCTTCTGACACTAAATAAATATGCATCAAATACCCTAAGAAGGGGGATGTGTATCTGAAGCATATCCAGCAACCTGAAACCCCCAGATGGAGATTTTGAAGAAAAGGGATTTTCCACAGATCTCTTCTCTTTCTCACTTTTAGGTGTTCTAGGAACATTCTGTCCACGAGCCCATCTAATTTTGCTGCTCTGAGGTGAAGCAGAGCCACAAACGATCTTGATGAGGGAAAGCGAACGTCACAGGACAGACTGTATTAGAAATAATTTGAATTTGGCCAATATTAGTATTCAAAAGAGAAAGACAAATGAGAATCATATATGATCTTAAGTGAGGTATATTTGGAGTCGCTTGGAATGTATAAAGAAATGAAAATACCTGAAATTGAATTTTAAACCATATAGCACAAATTACCCAGTTTTCACTTTCATCCTTTATCTGTTTGCATTAGGCAATGGTGAAGGTATATACTATTTGATTCAATGGACTTATTTGGAGTAGGAGAAATTACTTCCTTTAAAACAGCCCATTTTATGTTCCAGATACTTCTCAAATGCGAGTTGAACAGAAGTTTAGTTCTTATAAGGTAGGACATATTATTTGACAAAATTACTGCAGAAGTGACATTTTGAATGTAAGTTTTTCCACTTACTGATTTGGGATTTTTGGAAAATTAAGTTACATTGTGGAAGTAATTCTCTCTCTTTAACAATAATAGAATTGCAGCAGATAATTTATCTTAAGATCTCTTGTACTACCTACCCCTTATAACAATTAAAACCCTAAAATTTGCAGTCACTTGATGCATCTACTTTCTCTTTCTTGTATTTTTATTTACAATTGCTTGCATGCTTGATTCTTCCATAAGTGATAGAAAAGTGAATTAAACTTGAGTCCTCTCTTCCCTATTAAATTCTATTGTACTTGAAAGCAGAGGCTGTCTTTTGTTTCTTTTGTGCCTTCCCATAAGGTCTAATTGTCTTTCTTCACAGAGAAGTTTCCAGCCCTGTTTCACAGTAGCTTCAGAAACTCCTCAAAAAACATTTAGGGAACAAATAGATACGTAAGATCATTGAGTCTCCATTGTTTAGTTTATGTGTGGTGAGATTCTGAGGTCTTAAGTCCAGATTCTAAATCTAAGAGAGGTCAGATTCACTAGCCTCTATGAAGGCTAATGATTTTCCATCAAGATCAACAAACCGTCTCTTTCAGGTTTGCACTAGGAGCTTAGAGAAGCACACACAGTAACAGAAATATGTAAATACGATCCCTTTTGGCACTTAGAGCATCTATGAGGACTGTTTTCCTTATGAAAGCCCTCCCTTGGCATGGCTGCCTTCCCTGGGGGTCACTGAAGAAGGACAGAGCTGTGATTAACAACACTTGCCACTAGAGGTCAGTGCTGACCATTCACAGACACAGTGAATCGTACTAGAAATCCCGAGTTGGAAGTGTATTTGAAATTTCTTTGTGCCACTGTTTGAAACTAATGGAGGCTAGGTAAATATTTGTATATCATGTGCAGTCTCTATTAGATATAATTTTAATTTTACCAATGTTTATATTCCAGAATATTATTTGGGATTAATTCTTATTCCTGGATAGAAATCAACTGTTTCAGAAACTAACAAATTCCTGCTTTGCGAATATCTCAGTAGGCTCTAGGGAACCCTACTTTCTCCTCTTTTAAAATGTTATATAATCAGCACCAATCTATAGGTAGAGTAGGCAAATAAAATATAAGGGGCAGGATAGTGGTATTTGAGCTGCTTCGGTTAGATTTTTCCATTCCCACACAACCTAAAACATATCTCCACTTTTCTCATACGGAGCTTGTCATAATATCATAAGGCATTAGTACTTTTAAACCAAACCACTATCCTACAGTTCTTCCTACTATAAATATTTTCTTTTTTGCATACCATATATGAGTACTGTGCCTTGATGCTGAGCTTCAAGAAATCACTTATTTTAAAGTGGTTATGCCTGGGAGAGGTAATGCTGGGGATTGGTTTCCAATTTATATTTACTTCACAGAATTCATTTTCTTTTTATTGTACTTCAATGGCATATTTTTTGAGGACCGGCCTCAGCTAGATAGGCAGGAAGAACCAACATTTATTGATTGGTGCATGAGGTATTTCTTGTGTATATTATTGCATTTAATCTTCATGGCTGCCCTCAGGTGGGGGTTGCTTGTTATCTCCACAGTACAGGTGAGGAGCCAGAGTTTCAGAGCTTAGAAAACTTGCTCAAGATCACACTGCTTGTAAGAGGAAAGGTCAGGATTTGAATTCACATCTGCTTTTTCTCCAAAGTCCATACTTTTTCCTAACTATCAAGTTGCCTGAATAGTGTGCATACTAGAATAATCACTGTTCCATCCCTTCTTCTCCCATTTCTCTTCCCTCTGCCAGGTACCTTTGCGTCAAGTAAGTTCAGGAGTTGATGACTTCTATAACCCTGCTATTCTAAGCAGAAAGAGTTCTGGCTCCTATACATTTAATATTAGTATAATTTAACATCGACTACAGAAAGTCTGCCATTGAGCCGGGTGTTTGGTCATTGCACTGCTTCTCCAAGTCTCCTTACATTCAATTGAAACAGTCTTAAAGATGAAGGACCATGAGTATTAAACTTAAACATTTTCCATTACCCAAAATATGGCAGAGGGAAACTTTGAAAGTGGAAATATTGGGCAAATGTTTAATTTTTGTTCACATATGCCATATTTTGATGGAAAAATAGATAATAGTGAGTAGCAGTACTACTGCATTAGGCAATAAGCTTCTTGAAAATAGAGACCTCCATTGATTTTATATGCCTAATACCTAACCACTAATTAGCATATGGCCAGTAGCATCAAATCTGCCTTCCCGGTATGATTTAGGGCAATGGGGATTATACATGAGCTTCTTGTCGCTTTTCTCAATTTTTTAAATATTCTTTTATTAATTTTTCAGTTTAAAGTGAGGTTTAGTTATAATTTACATATAATAAAATTTGCCAATTTTAAGTATACAGTTTTATGGATTTTGACAAATGTTTACGCTTACATAGTAACTACAAGAAGTTCCTTTGAGTCCCTTGCAGCAATGCCCTTCTTCCAAATCTAGTTCCTAATTGAATTTTTGAATATAGGTTTGTCTGTTCTAGAATGTTATATTATAGAATCAAGTAGGTTTTTGGATCTGGCTTCTTTCTTGAGAGTCATCCAATTTTTTGCATCTAGCAGTGATTTATTTCTTTTTCATTGCTGAGCAGTATTCTGTCATATGGATATACCTCAATTTGTTTATTCATTCACCAGTTTTAATGAGCATTTGAGTTGTTTCTTTTTTTGACCATTATAAATGAAGTTGCTATAAATACTCGTGTACATATCTTTGTGGGGACATATGGTTTTATTTCTTTGGGAAAAATACCTCAGAGTGATTCCTGGGTCTTATGTAAGTATATATTTAACCTAAAACGAAGCTGCTGAATGGTTTTTCAAAGGGGCTCTAATATTTTGCATTCTCATTATCAGTGTATGCGAGTTCTAGTTCCTCCACATAGTTATTATGGAGAATAGTGATAATTAATAGTGGCTTTAATTTGCATTTCCTTAATAAATATTGATGTCAAATATTTTTTCATATTTTTCATATTTTTCCTTTGATGAAGTGTCTGTTAAAATATTTTGCTCATTAAAAAAGTTGAATAGAGTTGTAATAGTTTCAGATATTCTGGATGCAAGTATTTTATAAGTTATGTGCTTTAAAATATTTTCCCTCAGCTTTTGGCTTGTTCTTTTATTTTCTGAAGCACAGAAGTTTTAAATTTTTATGAAATCAGTTCAGCAAGACTTTCATTTATGGTTCCTCCATTTTGTGTCCTAAGAAATATTCACCTAATCCATGATCAAAAAGATTTTCACCTGTGTTTTGCCCCAGCGGTTTTATGGTTTTTGGTTTAACACTTGGATAGATGTTACATATGAGGCTACTTATTTTATAAAATACCATGTAAGGGCCAATTTTCACTTTTTGTATAAATATCTTCTCAAATTTTAAAGTGCAAAATAGAATTAGGACTGGGAGGTGCGATGGTGGCTCAGTGGCATAATCCTCACCTCCATGCCAGAGACGCAGAGTCGATTCCCGGTGCCTGCCCATTAGAAAAAAAAAAAAAATAGAACTAGGACCTTCCCTTTCCTATCAAATGTGAGTTAGGATCATTTCAGTAATAGACTTGATGGAATTTAATGGTGTATTGACTTGGAAAAATATTGTCTTCTGTATCTGTAACTTTCTATAATCTGTAACAACATCCATGCTTACATCTTTGTCTTTTCTAAGCCTTGGAAAGTCTTCACACTTCATCATTCAGGAACAAACAAACACACACCAGCTGTAAGGAGAGGACTGAGAAGAAGTTTCATTCTAATGCACTGTAATTCATTCCAGAATCACCGATATTCAGAATGCACTGTGTTATGGGGATGGGTGGGGGAAAGTTTTCTAATAAACAACTGTAAGGTGCCAATGAATATGTCTCAGTTGGAGGTTCTTGGATTTAAGTGTTTTCAGTAGACAGTGTAGAAAACTAACTTTCGAAAGTTTACCAATTACCCACTGCAATACACTATCAAAGTACTTTTATACGTATTGTTAAAAATTAACTATTTAATGAAAGACAAATGTCAGAGGAAACCTTTTTTTAGTAGTTGCCATGACATTGGGGGAAATGTTTTTATTTTGGGTTAAGTACTTAGAGACAGGAAATAAGGGGTGAGAATAAATAAACACGTCTCTAACGGGAGAAGAGTAATGGGAAATCTAGAGACGGTTTCTTATTGTATCGTTTTTTTTTCAGTGTTTTGAAAAATTGTCTGAATGATAAAAACTCCAACTGAAATTAATGCTAAACTATTTTCAATACAAGATGCTAGTTTCATGAGAATGAATTCAACTTATGTGAATGTAAAAGACCCACAGATGAACTACACATGGGGAAGAGGTCTATTTAAGTTAAAAAAAAAAAAGACCTTAGAATTGATGAACTTCAAGATGTTAGGTACAACCCAGAAAATATTTCCAGGAATTTTGCAGGCTGTTTCCCGAGGCACCAACCCATTGGCTGCCTCATGAAAAATTCTGGAAACAAATCAAAAAACATCATACTATGGTTGTGTAAGAACTGGAATACTCAATACTCCCCTGGTCACCACAGACGAAATAGACCTGAAAGAGAACCAGGTCTCCAGAACTAAAATAATTAATGGCTTTTATATGAACATCCTAAAGAAATTAGGATGCCAGAAACGTGAATGTCAAGAGGATCAAAGCCTTAAAATTGTCAAGTCTGTGCCTAGGTTGAACATAGACTAGTTCACAGAATGTAATAACTAAATATATCTGGTACTTGATATATTGTGTAGAATATAACTTTTTAAAGCCTCATTTTGTAGATAAAACAGTACATTTGGTGAGGTCACTTTCTCGAAGTGTGATTTAGGCTGAAAATATGAATCGTTTCAGCAGTTTCCCTAAAATTATTGATAGTTGGTAGAGACACAAAGGAAAGAATGCTTAGGTACTATGACTTCTGACCCTTAAAAATTAAGTATATTACTTTTTTCAATAAAGTTGTAATATGTGCTCATTAGGGAACATTTAAAAATTTAGATTAAAAAAATAAGAAAATTACCTATATTCATACTAGGAAAATAGAAAGACAACTTAATACTTGAAAATATTTTCTCCCATGATTTTCTCCATGCACAGCTTCTTTGTGGCTATGTGCTCATACTAAATGTGAACTTTTTATAGAACACTACAAAAATAAACTTTGTATGTTATTACAGAAATTTAATATGATTTTACTGTGTCCATAATAACTAATTGCATGGCAATATTATAACTTGTGGAATCATTCGTTTGTTTCTGAGAATTTAGGTTGCTGCTGAACCAAGCTGAACTTTTCTAGGGTGATATCATAGAAAACAGTGGCATGCCTTCAACAAGTATTCTTTTAAAGGGAATACAAAGATAAGTGAGTAGTTTAGTTTACTCGAACCTTGAAATGTTTTTAATGGAAGTTACACTTCTTTTTTTTGAGATTGTTATTCTCATTCCTTTGTGGGCTAAACATATCTTATTAATATGCATGGCCTAAATTGGTGGTTCTCATACTATGCATCTTGGAAATTTTGGATAATGAAGTTGTTGCAAGGTGTCCTAGAATGTATTTTTACCTCACTTATTAGTTATAGCTTCGCTAAGTAAATAGCATATGCTACAGAGATTTGTAACATGATTTTTTAATTGCATGTACCTGCTACTATGATTAGGAAAATATAAATTAAGTTAAAAGTAACATGGGATTTGGAATAGCTTCTGGTTATCATGTATTTTCTCACAAGTTCAATCAGAGGAGTTCATAATATATTTTAATTAAAATGAGATTTTCATGCTTATGAAGATTAGGTATAATTGTTCTATAGTCATCTCTTGAGTGTGAATACCAGAGTTAGCAATAGTTTTACTAGAATTTTCATTAAAAACTGTTAGCACGATTGCTTTAGTATAGCTTGGGACAATTTATTTTCTCTTAAGATAGTTTGAGAACAAAAAAGAGGAAAAATAAACTACCAATGCAACAGCTATTTCCTATGGAGATAAATGAAGATGAATAACACACAATACCTTTCCTTGGGGTTCTTAGAGTCAAAGTAGGGAATCAAGAAATGCAAATATGTCCAAGTAATATTCCCTCAGAGAAGTTCAAGGAGATCCAGTGGGAGCCAGAGTTGCTGCAAATCTGACCATTGCCTTTTCCTGGGAAGATGAGCTAGCAGATTAATGACAGTGTTTGTGAGTGCAGTCGTACCTGGTGCGTGCTCCATGTATCTCCAGAGCTTCATTTCTGCTCCTTCAATTCAGCCTTCAAAGTCTCACAGAAACTTCTCTTTTGGCCATCTCTACATCAGAACCATATAGGGAAAGGAATTCCGAGAAATGTAGTTTCAGCTTAGTTATGTTCACATTAGTACACACTATCACAAAGTTCTTTTTCTCCCAATAATACAAAAATGCTTCCTGCAGCTGCTGAGAATATCTCTGCATTGTGCTGGTGGGGTGAAATTTAAAAGTGCCATTGGATTTTGGCGAGAACATAAAAGCTTCTGTGTAAATTATTAGCTAGGAGAGTTTCACTTTATAGATATTTATTGACCCTTAATTATTTCTGTTATCTCACTAGCAGCTGGAATTAAAGACTTTCCACACAATTGCCTCATCAGGTAATTGATCTATCCTACTTTCATTTAGATTCAGATGGAAAATTTTCTGAAGAACATTGTTGTGATTATATTTAAACTGAATATGCTTTGGTTTAGACTGTTCTGTTTTGAGAAAACAATTTGAGTGCCATTTTACTGATCAACAAGACCTAGCTGCAAGAGTGTTTTAATCCTAGTGTTATGATAATACATCTCTTTAAGCAAGAGAAGGTAGGTGAGCCAATAATGATTAGATCCTCACTCTTAGAAGCAGATGTAATGAAGATATGAGCCAATGAGAAGTGATATGACAATCTGAGAGGGCAGGCGCTGACAGGAGTGGAAGTGAAGTATGCCTTGGTTATGAAGTAGAGTAGCTGCAGTTGGTCTAACCTGGAAATCCAAACCTGACCAGTAGATTTTCACTAGATCTGAGCTTTAGCAGAGATCAGAGCTATCAAATTTTTTGTCCACGAAGGGCTGTTTACCTGATAATTTGCTGTAGGAGAAGGTGACTGAGCCAAAGTTTGAGAAAATTAAGGGAAGAAGGAATAATAAATGGTATCACTTCTTATTTTGTCTACAACACCTATTTAACTTTTTAAAAGTACCTGATGTTGAGTATTCATTTTGATCTACCCTTCTGTGTGGGTTAGGAAGACTTGGATAAATTTTTCCATGTCTTTTAATTCCTCTCACTAACTTGGAGGTATTTGGAACAAGATTGCACTAAGAGACCTTAATACTGAGTTTGAACTGTTACTCCAAGAGAACATTCTGGATTTCTGTTGCTACTGTGAGAAAATGTTATGGATTTCAATTATTCCACTTAGAGAACATTCTAGATTTGAACACTCAGGAGATAAAATTTTTCTTCAAAACTATGTTGACGTTCATTATAATGCCATGGTTCATTCATTGAGAAAAATGTAGTATAATCAGAAAAAGAAGAGTAGTAGAGAAAGTGCAAAAAAATTGACTATGCTGGTCTTGGCTCTGCTATTAGCTGCGTGACTTTAATGGTTCTGGGGATTAGTTTCCTTATCTGTAAACTAATTATCTCTGCGGAAGTAGGTTCTGTGAGAAGATGAAAATTATCTGAAGGAAATGTGTCCCCAAAATGTGGTTCTTTCCCTTTGGGTATATTCATGTTTTACTTCCATCCAGTGTCATGGTGTTCAAGAATAAGCATGGTCTTAGCAGAAACAGCTCTCCTCTTCTACACTCCACATCTTTCCATCATTGTTCAGCTTTTGATCATAACACTGGTAATATTCATATTACTGCTCCCTCTTTCCACTTATCTGCAGAGAAAAAGAAAAGTGAATGCTAAAAATAAAATTATCAGATCCTGTTGAGGAATATAGTGGTGGTGACATTTAAAATTTTAGGAAGAATTATATATTAATTACTTCTTTCAAACATTTCCAAGTATATTTCTGAAATATGCAAAAATCACAGAGCATACTTCAGGTGGGTGTATAAATGATTTATAAAGCTTGCCCTAAGTGAAAATTAACTATGCTTTCTAAATGCCATTAAAGTTGTTTTCCTTTTGTCTGATTTCAGCAGATTATTCACATTGTCCTCTACACATAGGAGGTTTTTTTTCAGCCTGGACTCTTAAAAAGAATAACTAGGAAGCTTATTTTAATCTGCACATAGGTCAGTGTTGTGCATTTCATGAAGCTTCTTTGCACCATGAATACACTCAAACCAGGAATATCTTCATGGATTTTGTGAGGAGAGCGCACTGCCAATTGAAGGTTGGCAAGGCTGACGTGTGAAAAGGAAAGTGAGGCATTCAATTTATCATTAGTCCCCATCTTTCACCTTTACATTCTTGATATATCAACAGAACAGTAGAACATATGGAATAAAAATAAATAATACGGGGAACAAATGTTAAAATAAATTTCGTTTGAAATGCTAGTGGTAAATGAAAGTGAGGGGTAAGGGGTATGGTATGTATAATCTTTTTTTTTCTCTGTTATCATTTTATTTCTCTTTCTGTTGTCTTTTTATTTCTTTTTCTAAATCGATGCAAATGTTCTAAGAAATGATGAATATGCAACTATGTGATGATATTAAGAATTACTGATTGTATATGTAGAATGGAATGATATCTTAATGTTTTGTTTGTTGTTAATTTTCTTAATTAATTAAAAAAAAGAGAATTCAGTCTTAAACAGAAAACAAAAATCAATCCCCACTAAATAAATTTTCTATCGGTATTTGATATAATACAGTGGTATGTAGACAATTATTTAGAACATGCAAAGTAATTTTCACCGCACTTAAGTAGCTTCCCCTTAACCAAAACAACTAGTGTTTTGCTCATTTAGGTCAATTTCTCCTTACTCAAAATGCTTCAATCAGACTCAAAGACAAAATGGAAAGCACCAGAAGATACCCAAATACATTTATATTTGACAGATATTTAAAACGGACTCTTCTAGGCCTTAATCTTTTTTACCCATTTCCCATTTTAGTTTTTGGCTATCTCAACATTCTGCTGTCTAAACGCAAGGCTCATTACTACCTTTCAGAGTAATAGAGTCTTTGCTCCAGAAATAAAAGCCAGGTAAGTGCTTCCAAATGTTTGGATCCTCATCTTGCATTTGTTAAAACTTTAGGCTGGGATGCCAGTCTGACTCTAGACCACGAGAGTAGCTAGTCAGTACAGGGGAAACCTGCCAGGACCCACATGCATTCTCAGGCAGGACACAAAGAATCTGATTCTTCTTGGTTTTTCATCAATGCAGCTACGTGACAACAATTTCCACCTAAAATAAAAGCACAGTTGTGGTGCTGGGTCAATTAATTCTGTGTACCTGTGAAAATTCATACTATAGGATCTCTCAAGGTTGAAGAATTCCCCTTTTTTCAATGTTGATGAGCCTAAATGTCATATCCAATTCTCAAAGTATCTCAAATGTAATCTCCATCTCAAATAATCAAATTATCAGAAAATAGTGGGAAGAAATCAAGATTTATTTAGGCAAGACTGTAAACCTAAACTGTGAAATGCAAAGGTTTTTGCTCCTTTTAGTCTAGTTTAACTCTTAATTGAAACTTCAGGGCTTATAATAGAGGTGGGCTGGCAGGGAAGAATATATAGCAGTCAGAGTTCACTCATCCTTGGTAAATGACTGAATCAATGAATAAGAATTATGTCAGAGAGTGATTGGCACAACGCTGACAATCACAAAGCTTCTTATAAATGCTTCTCAAAATGAGGATAGGAGTTGCAGTGATTTCTAGTTACATTCAAGAAATTAGGATGATTTCTGATAGCTAAAAATGATGAAAGAAAACACCTCTAAAGAGAGTTTATAAGTACACAGAATGGAATTCTAACCTAAGGATTTCAGAGTGAAATAATCTATCAACCTATCTCTATGGCTAGAATATGGGAGGAGGGTAGGCACTAACAAATGATGGAAACACAGTTATACTGGCTGCTCACTGCGGGTCCTTGGCCCTCGTCTGGCCTCTGATACCAGGGCTGGTGTGGCATGTGTATGTATGTGTTTGCACACAGGCACACGTTCAGGAGCCCAAGAAGAAAGCGAAAGCAAGAGTAGATTTGGCATTAGGTAATGTGTAATTCATGTCAGTGGATCATTTTCTTGTGTTGCAATCTTGTGTCCTTTTTTTAATTTTTAAGTTTGCTGTTGTATGTCGGTGAGGGAGTTAGTAATCGGAAATGAACATCAGAGTAGGGAATGGGAGAAGTGGCCCATAAAGGCTTCTAGGAAAATGTGATTCTTGAGTTGAATCTTGAAAGATTCTTAGTATTCAATGTAATTAAGATGTGCAGGAAGGGTATGCTATGTTGAGGAAATGTGCAAACAAATGGAAAGGTAAGCAAGAACAACCATGTGGGCAGCAGCAAGTATGTAGGAAAGAGGACTATGGGTATGTGACAGGAAATAAGAAAAGAGCTGTAGGCAGAGATCAGACAATAAAAAACAATGAGCGGTATACTCTTATAACTTGGATTTTATCCTGAAAGCAATGAGGAGTCATTTAAGCAGAAGGACAAAGTCATACTCTGATATAATTTTGGTAGAAGTGTGCAGGATTGATTAGAGATTAATTTGGAATTAGGGAGATAAGTCATTGCAATAATTTAGGCAGGGAATTATGAGGAAATGATATTCTCCTACACAAATACAAAATAATTTTTCTAAAAATTTTCTCCAAGTAAACAGGGAAAAGGGATAGGTTTATTTTCTGTAACTCTTTTTTTTTTGTCGTAGCAATATGACATAATAATGGCTTCTAATAATGGTCTTTTGGATGTTACCTATTCATAAAGTATATGTATACTGTCCTAATTCATTTTCATGTGTGTGCTAAAAATAATTAGTATATTTGCCAAATAGGTATTGTGTTAATAGTTCTAATACTTTTGTGATTCTTAGATGTAGACATAACATATTTGCATTGTTTTTTTCTGAAAATTTCAGTAATATAGTATCATTCAAATCAATTGAAAATGCTGAAATATTCTAACAAGGGCTACTTTAAGCCTCTCATTCCTCCTAGCTTCAAGTTTTTGTTTGAATTGTAAAAGTAAAATTTTTCAAAATTTCAGAAAAACAACACAAATTAATAAACAAAGCTCACTGAAGCTTATTTTTTTTTTTTCAAACCTAGGAAGTAGCGTTGGTGTGGCCATTACAAAAAAAGATGGTATTCCAATACCACTTAATGCAATTCAGTACAGCTTGCCATTTAAATGGAAAGGGTCTTATACAAAGTGGATTTTTTTTTTTTTAGTTCTTAGAAGGTACAATTAAATAAGATTGTTTCATATATTATAAAGCATATTATTTTATAACTACAGTATACTTTCTTTAATATAAATTCACATTTGAGAGGATTTCATTTTTGTGTAAAAAACACAATGGTTATGCTATTATTTATATTTAAGAAAACCTCATACAGAAAGTGAAAGTGCAGATTTTTGTCAACATTTTTATAGGAACCTTTACAATAAATAATGTGTGTGCAGTAATGCCTAAATATTCATGCATTTCTAACCAAATGAGGACTTACCTTAACATGTTCACAGCCAATACAGAAAACAAAAGGCAAAGTTATTGGAGTCCCTGGAGAGTACATTCCATCAGTCACTTTGTCTGCTCAGCTCACACATATATTACTTCTCCATTATATGAAACCACCAATATATATAAGACCAGCATGTGTTTGCCATATGCTTTTTTATACTTGGGTCTGTTGCTTGTATAGTACATACAGTTTCTAACACAGGGTATATTTAAAATATGCTAAGTGGCCATCACCATACTAATTCCATACACTGAGCATAATACAAATTCTGCTACAGGGCAACAAAATATAACATTTGAGATATAGAAGAAGAGATATTCTTTCATCATATGAAAACTACATTTCCCATAAATTATTCTTGTCCTTGTTTTGATATTTTCCATTGAGACACTTTGTTCTCTAAGAGAGAAGATTTCAGTTTGGCATTTTTCTAAAGGGTTGAGGGAGAAAAAGAAACTCCAAATAGGAAATATATTATTTATACCTTGTACTTTTTTTGATACATTATAAACACACCAGTACATCATGAAAAAAAATCAAACCAGAAACATCAGCAGAGAGCTTGTGTTTATCGAACTAAACAGTTTTGAACTAAGTAATAGAAATAAGTTTGTAGCATCTTTCTGTGGTTTTCACTCTTTTTTCATTAAACCAAACTTTAAGTCAATTAAGTGAAAAGGTAGCCTATTCAATGGGAGAAAATAAGTGGAAATCACAAATTCTCTGTTTACTATCCAGAATGTATTTAAAATATCCTACAGTTCAACAATAAAAAAAAGAAGCAACCCCATTAAAAAAATGGACAAAGACATTTTTCCTGAAAAGAAATACAAATGGCTGAAAAGCACATGAGAAGATACTCAAAATCACTAGCGATTAGGAAAAGGCAAATCAAAACCACAATGAGATATCATTTCATACCTGCTAGAGTGGCCACTATTAAAAAGATAGAAAACCTCAAATGTGGGAAAGGATGTGGAGAAATAGGGGCACTCATTCATTGCTGGTGGGAACGTAAAATGTTGTTCCTCAAGAAGCTAAGAATATAATTGCCATAAGATCTGGCAATCCTGCTATTAGGTATATTCCCCAAAGAACTGAAAGCAAGAACGCAGACAGACATTTGCACACAGATGTTCATAGCAGCATTATTTACAATAGGCAAAAGATGGAAGCAATCTAAGTGTCCATTAACCATGTATCAGCAAACAAAATGTGGTATATTCATACAGTGGAATATTAATGAGCTGTAAGAAGGAATGAAGTCCTGATACATGTGACATCATGGATGAACTTTGAGGACATTATGTTGAGTCAAATAAGCTAGACTCACAAGGCCAATTATTGTATGATATCACTAATATAATCTAATTATAAACAAACACATAGAGTTAAATTCTAGAACAGAGTTTTACCAGGAGATAAAAAGAGGTTAGAGGATGGGGAGCTGATGCTTAATTTGTGCAGAATATTTTATTAGGTTGATTGTAAATGTTTGGAGATGGAGAGAAGTGATGGTTGCACATTATTGTGAGTGTAATTAACTGTGCTAAATTATGCATGTGATTGTGGTTGAAAGGGGAAATTTAGAGTTCTGTATGTCACTAAAAGGAAAGCTAGAGGATAGAACATGGGATTATATAACACGGAACCTGGTAGATGATGACTGTGGTTAATAGTACACACATAGGAATGTTCTCTCACAAACTAGAACAAATGTACATCACTGTTACAAATGGTCAACAAGAGGGTGGTGTGCCAGTGTGAAAGGATTTATGTACCCTAGAAAAGCCATGCTTTAATCCTAATCAATCTTGTGGGAGCAACCATTTCTTTTAATTCCTATTCAGTTCTGTAGGTTGGAAACTGATTAGGTTATCTCCACAGAGATGTAACTCAATCAGTCGTTCAGTTCAGGTATATTGCACTCCGGGTATTAAACTTTATTAGATGGAGACATGTCTCCACCCATTCTATGTGGGTCTTGATTAGTTCACTGGAATCCTATAAAAGAGGAGACATTCTGAGAGTGTTCCTTTGGAAAACCAGGAGAGAGCCACAGAACCATGATAGAATGATGAGAGAACCACAAAGCCCACCAGCCAACGACATTTGGAGCTAAAGAAAGGGAAGGCCCTAGAGGAGCTTCATGAATCGGGAGGCCTGGAGAGGGAGCTAGTACATGTGGTCCTGTTTGCCATGCACCTTTCCACTGGGGAGAGAAACCCTGAACTTCATCAGCCTTCTTGAACCAAGGTATCTTTCCTTGGATGATTCAGATCAGATATTTCTATAGACTTGCTTTTGGACATTTTCATGGCTGTACAGTTTTAGAACTGTAAACTAGCTACTTATTAAATTCCCCTTTTTAAAAGCCGTTTCAGTTCTGGTATATCGCATTCTAGCAGCTAGCAAACTAAAACAGGTGGTGTATGCAGAAAATATACCCAATGCAAACTCTGGATGATAGTTAAGAATATTGTTTTAATATTTTTTAATTGATTGTTACAAATATACCACACCAATGCTAAGTGTCAATAATAAGAGGGTGTAAGATTTATGTTTTCTTTTTGGAGTAATGAAAAAGTTCTAAATTGATTGTGGTGATGAATTCAACTCTGTGAATATACTGTGAGCCATGGGTGGATTTATGGTATGTAAATATATCTCAATAAAACTGCTTTTTAGTAAATTAAACATGAGAAATTTTTAAAAAGCAGGACTCGATATAAATAGTTCATATTTGACCAAAACTGATAGGATAATAACAGAGAATGGACAAATCTTTCTTATAGAAGAATTCCAAATAACATATATAGATACATCCTCTCCAGGAAGCGGAGCTTACTATTCCCTTCCCCTTTGAGTGTGACTGAACTGAGTGACCCCTTCTAAAGAATACAGTATGGAAAGAGAAAACCAGAAACTTTACAGTGAAAAAAGCTGGCAAACACCCCCTTAACCCAAGTGATCAAGGTTGACATCTCCAGGGATAAGTTATGTTGATAACATGTGCTCTTGAAATGATGAAGAGGGCTTTTTCCCTTTATGGTGTTCTTTCCCCAAACCCATATCCCCAGTTTAGTCTTGATAAAAAAATCAAACAAAGTCAAATTGAGAGACATTTTGCAGAATACCTGATCAGTAGTCTGCAAAACAGTTCAGGTCATCTGAAAAGATGAAAAAGACTGAAAAACTCACTGAGTAGAGAAGCCTAAGGAGACATGACAGCTAAACACAGTGTGGTGTCCTGGATGGGATACTGAAACAGGGAAAGGCCCTTACTAGAAAAATTGGTGAAATTTGAACAAAGTCTGGAGTTTAGTTATTGGTAATGTACCAATGCTGGTTTCTTATTTTGATAAGTATGTTAATGTGAGATAGGGAAAACCAGGTAAGGGATATACAAAAACTCTGTATTATTTTTGCAACTTTCTGTAAATATGAAATTATTACAAAATACAAAGGTTACTAAAAATAAAGCAGGACTAAAATTCACTCAAAAATCACGTGAATCCCGTCACCAGGGATTTTGTCGTTACTTCCTGGAGACACTGCAGAAACACTGGTATTTACATGTGTGAGAGTCAATGTTTTCCCCAGTTTGGAATTCTGTGGAATAAAACACCACAGTCCTACTCCAATACCCATGGATATAATTGAAATCCCTGTATAGCCAAAGGTCTCTAAGACAGCCATTGGCTCTTGACATTAGTCTAGAATTTAACTTGTATTTAGGCCAACAAATTTTATAAATGATTTCACTATCAGAACTTCTTTGGTGTGATGTTCCATCTTACAGCCTGGAGGAAAGGAGTGACAGGGGAAAGTAAGATAAAAGGGAAAATTCAGAGAAACTTGAGAGTAGGTAGAGAGAGAAGAGGTGAGATGTGTCATTAGCAAATTTCTCATATATATCCAAATTTGAGTTTACAGTGGTCCAAGCATCCAGTCAAAACGAGACACCTAAAGCAGAAATAATTTGCTGGTAGAAAAAAGCCATTAAAACGTTCTGTTAGGTAGAATTTGGTTGTTATTTTCAATGAAAGAATTCACCCTTAGGCTCTTCTTCCATTTCCTTTGTCAGTTGGTAAAATTTTTTCCACCTGTATCTATGTACTAAAAGCACAAATAGCTGAGACACACGATGGCATCTTGCCAAAATATTTAATTAATTATTTGCTCCTATTTTGATTGGTGAACTCAATGTCTTTAAAATATTAGGATGTTCTAGGCTCACAGTTTCTTTTAACACTGGGTTCTGTGTCATGATCTCTCCAAATGTGTTGTGCAATTATGTTTGAATTTAACATCTTAGAAATACCATGTTCTTACCTCAGCAGGTGTAATAGTTTTTAGGGCACCGTGGGGTTAGTTTCCCCAAGGCTGCTGCTTTAGTTGTCTATTGTGTGGTAGACAGTATTGTTTGTTTAAAATACATGAAGGGTGCATGGGTAGTTCAGTGGTTAGAATGCCTGCCTTTCATGAGGGAGACCCAGGTTCGATTCCTGGGCCAGACACCCAGAAAAAGTAATAATAAAAATTAAAAATAAATAAAATGCATGAAGCCTACAGGGGTCCTCTCTTGGATCCCTCACTCTGAGAGAAATACTCCTTCCGCTCAACTGACATCTGTGTTGGCCATGTGCCTTCTTTTAGCAAATGGAGCGTGACCAGAGTGACTTTACCTGCATCTGAAGTAGAAGGTTTCAGAGACTTTACACGGTGGTGCTATTGTTCTTTGTCTTCTTCCTAAAGAAGAGAGTTTCCCAGATGGGGCTACTTTTTCTGCCTACATGCTGGAATAAAGGAAAAAATATGGAGCAGGGATCACAGCTAAACTCATAGACAGCATGTTAGGTCAGCATGTCATAGAAGTGAGAGGTAGACCTTTGTTGTTGTAAATCTCTGAAGTTTGGATGTTGTTTGTTATCACAGCACAATATAGCAAACAATGACTAGCAACACATATTGTATGCCCATAGAGCTATTGATTACATACACAGTCATGGCTTTTGATACATTTCCATAGCTAATTTTGACATTAATATATTTTTAAATTAATTGAGAATTGGTAGCCTAGATGGAATGCCAATGGCTAAGGTCATTCTATTATATTGCTATTCACTGATCTTAAAAACAACAAAGGGACAAGAGCTGATATTTTTATAATAATATCATATATTGTCACATTATAGTTGATAAAACACTTTCATACAGAGTATCTCATTTTATATTTACATGGAACTATTGTAAATATAAAATGAGATACTATTATCTATTGGGGTATATCTGTTATATAGAGTTAAAAATATATCTATTTTATAGAGTTAAACTTGATCAATAGGTGTTAATAAATGTGCATGATTTCAAAATGTACGTCTTGCTCTTCTGCATGATGATCTGTATATGTATGTGTATGTTTGTGTGCATCTTTATATTTTAAAAATTAGCCCTGTATTTCTATAAAATTGTCTTGATTTGTATTGTTTTATGTAATTACGTATATATGCAAATGTTGTATGCATATAATTACAAAAATCTGATGATCTCAAACAAACTTTTTGTTAGTAGCAAAACTCTTTCAAAAGTGAAAAAAAAATGTTCTTAACCAGGTTAAAAAATTAACCAAAGATCTTTTCACCAATTTATTTATTTGTTATCATAGAATATCCTCAAACTCAATTCTTTAATAGAGATGAAAGATGATAGTGGCAATATGAGGTTAAATAGTAGGTAAATTTTATTTGCTAGAGAAAGTCATTCAACTCTGCATTTGATTATATGTTACTAGTAAGTTCAATGGATAAAAACTAATATGCTGGAAAATGAAAGGCTACGAACAATTAGCATATATTATTTTGCTGTGTCCAAACATCCTGTTATTAAGCATTTCCTATGAATGAGTAAATGATTACCCTAAAACATACTTTGAGCATCAAACTACCAGCTTATAAGGAAGGCACAAGGTAAGAGTTTTGTTGTGTTGCTCGGTGGGGGGAAACCAAACAAACCTTTGTTTAGGTAAAACCCATTGCATTTTATGTTGACATATTAAAATTTAATCAGATTAGGACTTTCTGAAAGAATATTTACTTTTACGAATGAATAGCATCAATAGACTCTAGCTTTAGGTTTCATAATTGTTGATTTTAGTTCAAGGAACATGTTTCATCCACTAGGAAATGATTTATCTTCAACCAAAGGAAAACATCACAGTGATGGCACAGCATTGCTTGTAGAAGGAATTGTACAAGGAATGCAGATGTTAGCTGCTTAAGGCTTATGTGCGTTGCAGGAATAGAGTATATACATGAAACCGGAAGGAAAGACACAACAAAATCAAATTTAAAAATGAGCTTTCCTTTTGCTAATTCTAAGATTTTTGAGACTGTAGAAATCATGAAATAAAAATTGTATCTCTCTCTCTTTTTTGTTTTTAAATTCCTCACAACAAGTAATTTCTTGTATTGAACATATATACAACATACATCGAACAACTTTAAGACATGCACACTGTTTTCCCTTGCACAAAACACCACAGAGAAAAATTGAAGTCAGCTTACTTTACTTTTCTACCTAACTGATCTATCACATATAATTCGCGTTTCTGAATTTTGGATACTCATAGTCAGGCTTACTGATTATTGCTGTACATTCATTCAGATAGGCAAGAACCCAATTTCTGTTTGTTTAACTTCTGTCCTGTGCACTGGGCTATAAAAAGAAGAGAAGTATTGAGCTACCTATGGCGATATTGACATCAGAAGATCAGGAAAAAGTAACTATGAAAATACCATTATGTCAACTTTGAGACTACTACAAAGTGCACTACTCCTAGTATTGTCTCTTTCATGGCGATTCAGCAAGGGAGGCAACACCAAGGGAACATGTGATTAAGATGGTTGATCATTGTCCACAGTGGTCGGGAGTACCTGGCTGAGGAGGCATTTATCAGGTTTCTCCTCTGTGGTGCTAATTTCCTTCCTTTTCCATATTGTGCTCATTGGAAGAATTTATGCACTAATGCAGTAGTTACAGGCTTATTCTTTGTGTTATGAAGTTTTTGATGTCTTGACAAACACATGTCATGCGTCCATATCACTGTGCCGTAGACTGTTTTCACCGCCCTAAAATCCCCTTGTGCTTCCCCCACTCAGAGCCACCGCCCAACACTGTGCTCCTGAAACTCTTGACAGCGGTCATCTTTTTACAGTCTATAGTTTTCCTTTTTTTCAAAAAGCATCATATAATTGTGATCATGCAGTGTGCAGTCTTTATAGACTTCTTTCACAGCAGTGTGCATTTATGGTTCAGCCACAGCTTTCTTGTGGTTTGATAGCTCATTTATTTTTATAGCTCCATAATTTTTATAGTATGTATATATTATGGTTAGTTTACTCATTCACCTATTGAAGGCAGCTTAGTTTTTTCTAGCTTTTGGTAATTAGGAAAAAAATGGCTTTAAAAATTTGTGTATAGGTATTTGTATAGGTGTAAGATTTCAAATAGACTGGGTAAATACCTAGAAGCCAGATTGCTGGATCATCTGACAAGCCTATATTTAGCATTATAAGAAATAACAAAGCTCTTCCAAAATGATTGCACCATTCTGCATTCCCACCAGCGGTAAACGGGAATTCCTATTGTTCCGCATCCTCACCAGGAACTGATACTGTCATTTTTTATTTTTGTCGTTTTTTTTTTTTTCGTTTAGCCATTCTATTAGATATGTAGTGGTATCTCCTGCTGTTTCTTTTTTCTTTCGTTTTTTTTTTTTTTTTTTTTGGCATGGTCAGGCACCGGGAAACAAACCCAGTTTTCCGGCATGGCAGGCAAGAACTCTGCCTGCTGAGCCACCGCGACCCTCCTACTGTTTTAATTTACAATTCCCTCATTGCAAATAATGTTTAAACCTTTTCATATACTCATTTGCCATTTGTACTGTTTCTTTGCCCCTTTTTCAATAGATTGTTTATTTTGTTATTGTTGTGTTTGAAAAGGTCTTTGTATATTTTAGATACAAGAACCTCTGCATATATGTATATTGCAGACATTTCCTTCCATATTTGGCTTATCTTTTGATTCTTTCAACAGTATCTTTTGCGGAGCAGAAGTACTATGACTTTATTAATTTTAATAAAATCCAACATCATTTTTTCTTCCATAGATCATGCTTTTGATGTTGTATCTAAAAATTCATTGCCTAATCAAATATCACCTAGATTTTCTCCTGTGTTTTCTTCAAAAAGTATTATGCTTATGAATTTTACTTTTTATACCTATGAATTTTTTATACATTTTGAGATAATTTCTTGAAATATGTAAGGTCAGTGTCTAGGTTCATTTTTTGCATATGGGTATCCGTTTTTTTCCAGCATTTGTTATTGAAAAGGCTATCCTTTTTCCATTGAATTGCCTCTGCTCTTAAGCCAATGATAAGTTGACTACATTTGTTGGTTCCATTTCTGGGGTCTGCATTTTGTTCCATTGATATATGCATGTTCTTCTGTAAATATGATGCTATTTCCATTTTTGTAGCTTTGTAGTAAGAGCGGAAGTTAAGTACTGTCAGTCTTCTAACTTTTTCCTTCTTTAGTATTATGTTGTCTTCTCTGGATCTTTTCCCATTCTATATGCTTTAAAATTAGTTTGTCAATATCTAAAAAATAGCTTGCTGGAATTTTGATTGTGATTGCATTGGATCTATAAATAAAATAGAGAAGAATTGACAGCTGAGCAATATTGAATCTACAAATCCAAGAACACAATATCACTATATATTTTTAGATTGTCTGAGATCATTCATTGGATAGCTGTAGTTTTCTTCATATATACCCTGTATTTATTTACTTATTATTTTCAGGAGAATTTTTTTGTCAATCCTTTGGGATTTTCTACGTAGATAGTCATGTCATCTGCAAACAAAGACAATTTTATTCCTCGCTTCACAATCTTTACAAATTTTATTTCTTTCCTGTCTTGTTGCCCTAGCTAAGTACGGTATTGAGTAAGAGAAGTGAGAGTGGCATTCCTTGCCTTCTTCCTGATCTTCGAGAGAAAGCATCCAACTACTTATCCTTATGTGTTAAGCTAGCTGTACATTTTGTGTAGGTGTACTTTATCAGTTTGAGAAAATTTCCATTTCTTTGTCTACTGAGAGTTTCTATTATGAATGGGTGTTAGATTTTTGTTAAATGCTTTTTCTGCATCATATAAGTTTTGTTCTTTAGCCTGTTGAAGTGGTGGATTATTTTTATTAATTAATTTACAAATGTCATACCAGCCTTGCATACCTTGAATAATTTTCACTTGGTTGAGTATATAATTCTTTTTATACATCATTGAATTCTATCTGCTGATATTTTATTGAGATTTCTGCACTATGTTCACAAGCGATATTGGTCTTTAACTTTTCTCTTTTTATCTTTAAATATCTCTTTTTTTTTTTAATTAAAGTACTGCTGGCCTCATAGAATGAGTTAGGAAGTGTTCCCTCTCCTTCTATTTTCTGGACCAGATTTAGAGAATTGGTATCATTTTTTTCTTAAATGTTTGGTAGACTTCACCAATGAAACTGTCTAGGTCTAACTATATTTTAATTGTTTGGTTTGAATTTTACCCATTAAATGTTGTCTGATATTATTTGGTCTCAACATTTATACCATATATAAATCCTTTGCGTGTCATCAAATTTTGCTATAGTTTCTGTCAAGATAAAAAAAAATCCATTCTCACCTTCATAAATTTCCTTGAAGCCATTATCAAAGATGCAATAAAAAATAAAAATTCTGTTGTGCAACTAAAATGTCTTAGAAGTAGTGGGAAATGAGCCCTTAGAAACTATTGATTACATTATTAAGATACGTTTTAGAACACTAGCCCAGGGGATCGTAAGAAACACCCACTTTAAAGTTTTATTGGCTCAGTCCTAATTTGACATGATATTTTAAGTACAATTAATATTCTAAGCAAAATAATGTGAGAAACAAAATTCAGTGTTCATCATGCCATGTAAAACATTAAGGAATTAAGAAATTCTTTGAACAACAATATTTGATACATTAACAATGTTAAAATATATTAATGATGTTAATCAAATTGATATTTATGTCCCTGCATAATGTAGAAAGCACCAGAATAAGGATAAAAAATAATTTCAAAATCAAATTATATTATTCTCTACTGGATACCACAATATAATTTTTTTTTTTTTTTGGCATGGGCAGGCTCTGGGAATCGAACCTGGGTCTCTGGCATGGCAGGCTAGAACTCTGCTAATGAGCCACTGTTGCACTGCCCTGGATACCACAATATAATTTTTTAAAGACGGTTTGTTATCTTTTTTCCAGAATTATAAGTCACAAATTTTCAAAGTTTAATGTGCATAGATATTACTGCAGGATCTTATCAAAATGCAGATACTAGTTTAGTAGGTCTGTAATGGGGTCTGTAATTCTAATTCTGCATTTCTAATAAGCTCCTAGGTGATGCTGATGATGCTGGTTCTCAAATTAAACTTTGAGTGGCATGGCACTAGATGATGTATATAATTTGAAGAATTACATTGAATGTGAAGTATTTATTGTAAATATATAAAAATTTACAAATGAAGTGGACTGATGCATATGTAAGACTCTAATTTTTTCCTAGCATATATTATTATTCTTGCAAGCCATAACAATACAGTTGCAGCAGAAATGCAGTAGACATGTTTATAAATACATTTTTAAACTCTCAGTATATATCTAACATTGTCAAACTCAACCACTAGACGGCAACTAATTTTTATAGAAAACAAGATGTCAGAACATGAAAACACTGAAACTTCCATAAAGAAGAAAGTTTCTATGAAAGCCAGTCATGTATTTTATAACAAATTACTATGACTTTAGCGGCTTTGTTTATAATTATTTTGGCTAAAATTTCTATTTTTCTTATTATACACTCAATAATTTGACTGGTAAAATTCATACAAGATATTATCATTACCATTCCTAAAAAATAAATAATACATTAACTGGATATTTTTATTTCAGGAAGATGCAACTTTTTTCAGTTCGTAAAAGAATATCATCATATGGAAGTGTTTTTATGGATTGTAACCTCAGTCTGCCAACTTTCCACTTGGTACTTTTATCTTCATTGCACATCTTTTGGGAATATGGGAATCACTTTTAAGGTAGAAAGTTTTCACATCTTTCACAAATGTTTTACTACTTTTATATTTATCAATTGGAAAGTTGTACAATAATTTAAAAGTTTACTATAAGTATATTAATACTTACAATGAATTTGTATTATATTAAACATAACTATACTTAAATGCATTGAAAAGATAGTGGGGATGATGATTTGTGTCTTTCTACAACATGTGTCGTGTGCAATATGTAACATATATTTCATAATACTATTTCACATTTCCTCATCAGTTGACGTCAAATCTCAGTGTGTGTGTATGTAATCATGGATCATTTGCCACGATTCCTTGATGCACAAACTAAAAAAAATACAACTGGTGGTCCTCTCATGCCATTTTTAGAAGTTTGTTTCTTATAGTCTGAGAAGTATATGATTTTATACTGAGTTTTAGCCATATTGGTTAACTTATATTCCAAGTATATTACTTTCCAGTCTTTGCACATTCCAACAGATATGCCTGGGCCCCAGCTGCTGTGATTTACTCTGATGGACACAGGCTGCTGTAGGAGTTGGGTGTATTATTTCTGGAATGCAGGACACACTTGGGATCTCAGCGCAGCATGCATGCAATTGGCTAAGGATCAGAGTTTTGGCTGGAATGGACAGATCTGGGCCCTCTGAGGACAATTCTAATTTCAGGTATCTTAGATGTTGTAGAATATTGCCAAAATATGTTTTATTGTTTAAAATCACTCAAGTTTCTTCTTTTTTTCTCACTTTTTCAATCTAATAAACCTTAAGGGAATCTATAAAATAAAATAAAGTTTTAAAACAAAACATTTTCTATCACAGGAGTAAAAACTTTGTATTACTGAGCCATTCAGTCAGAATACATCAATAGGAAAATAAATGTACATAGATATTTCATGTTTTGAGAGAGTTCAAGTAATTATGTGCTGTTTTTTTTATTGAACTTTTTTTGCTTAGAGAGTAAAGAAAGTAGTGTGATTTTATTGGGCATTGATCAACTCAGGAACAAACCCTCATGATTAAAAATCTTTGTCCAACAATCAAGTTCTCATACTTTGGGAATGCAGTTTCCTGAGGAGCAACTTTCAGGAAAATATCCTATTCTTTTATGACTTGGTCTTTTATTGCTGAATCTCCAAACAGTTTTTAAAAATCTAAGGTATGTCTATTCTTTTCAGCTCATTGATTCAATTTGTTGACCTCCATGCCAGGCATTGTGCTTGTCCTTGGGGCTACCCTTGTGAGCTGACACAGAAAACAGTTCACAGCCATGCGACCTTAAGCCCTCAAAACCATATACTCGGTCTCAGTGGTAAATCTTACTCCTCCTTTAAAAATTATCAGCCGTCGTATTCTCTTACTTACTGATCCAAATTCCTCATACAGAGAGTGTCATCCTGGGCAGTGTGGATTAGCACAAACCCTTCTGAAAGGCTTTCTGTCGTAGTCTGTAGAACTATCTCTAAGTAATGATGGCAGAATGGTTCAAAAGAATGAACCCAAAGGCATCGTTTTTATGAACAGACAAGTCAGTGATACCCCTAATCACAGACACAGTGTTGTAAAAACAAAAGAAGACCACAAGTCCTAGTTGCTCTTACTCTGTTGAAGAACACATAGGCATTTTTTTCCATATGGCTTAGCAGAAAGAGGTTGGATGTTATAGTTCTTTCTAGTTCTGTTACTCGCTAGATAAATAACTGTGGACAAGGTCCTCTTTGAGCCTCAGTTTCTTAATATGCTACCTGGGAATAATATCTGGTTTGTATGATTATTCTGAGAATTTAGTAAAAAATGGTACAGTCCTGCAATTGTGGCTAGTAACTAGTATATCACATGCAAACAGTTTTAAGATGCTGTATGAATTTTTTTCACAATATTGATGAACTCAGATATAACTCTACTTACAAGGGGTGTTCTGACCTTTCTCTGTTAAATAGAACTTTGTCCATAAATTTGTCTGAACTGTAGTATTTGTGTGGAGATGTGTGTGTGTGTATAAAAACACATCTGTTTAGGGTGGTGAATGGTGGCTCAGTGGTAGAATTCTCACCTGCCATGCCAGAGACCAGGGTTTGATTCCCAGTGCCTGCCCATGCAAAAAAATAAAAAAAGAAAAAGGAAACAAAACAAAAAATCCCACATCTGTTTATAGCTTTCTAAGCAAAATTCTGCAAGAGAAAGGAAGAAAGGATGTTTTGAGGTACATCTTCAAAAAACAGCAGTTCAGAAGCTTGAGAGAAGTTTCCCTGCATATGTAACTTGTTGCCTGAAAGTGAGAAGGGAGATTATTTAGCAAAACAAGAGCTGTTATCATTATGCTCCACTTACATTCAAACTGTTATTTCTTTTTACATAAAGTTTGGATTTCTTTATACTATTTACCTTTTGACCTACCACTCTACTAATGAAGTATTCTGCTAGTTTTATTCTCTGTCATGTGAATAAATACCATAGTACCTACAGTATTCAGCATGAGCTGGAAATCTAATATTTATTATGAAAATCATTGCACTTACAGTTTTCAAAATTTGGGGTTACCTTTTTTCTTAAACATGGAGAAAATTTTTAACCCATATCAGACCTGAGAGACACCAAAGTTTTTATATCCAATGCTGGCTTTTGTCCAAATGTCATGTGAAGAATTTATTAATACTACTATAATACTTCAGAGGACTGTGGAATGTACATTCTAAGCAGATTTTTCAACCTCTGTGTGTGTGCATAGGTAAATGGGTGGGGGTGGGGGGTGTGGGCAGTGAGCAAGAATTCTATTTTCTGCAGGAGGGAAGAAGAGAATTTTCTTATACCACTCTTTTGTTCTGACTCTCCACTATTGTTTCAGTCTGCCAAAGCTGCCAGAATGCCAAACACCAGAAGTGGATTGGCTTTTAATAAAAGGAGATTTATTTAGTTAAAAACATATAGCTCTTCAGAGGAAAGGTAGCCAACTTTCAACTGAGGTTCTTTCTTACACGGGAAGACACAGGGCAATCTATGCTGGCCTTTACTCCAGGCATCTGGGTTTCAACACTTTTCTCCAGGATGATTCCTTTCTGCATCTCCAAAGGCCTGGGCTGAGCTGTGAGTGCTGAGATGAGCTAGCCTGAGCTGCTGGGCTGTGATACGCTGAGCTCTCTCATTTAAACAACAGCCAATTAAGTCAAACAACATTCATTGCAGCAGGCACACCTCCTAGCTGACTGCAGATGTAATCAGCAACGGATGAGCTTCACATGCCATTGACTCATGTCCACAGCAGTAGATCTAGGCACCTTCACCTGGCCAAGTTGACACCTGCACCTGTCTACCGCTACTATCATGCCATTGGCATCATAACACAATTAAATTATTGGTTCCTAGTATGGGCTAATTATATCTTTCCAGTGACTGAGAAGGAATTTGAAAATAATTTAAAAAATGTATTGAGGGACAGGGATGGCAGCATAAGACACTCTAGGGTGTGCTTTCCATCAGGAACTTTTCAGCAGCTAGCAAAAACTGACAGGTTCATTTTCCTTAAAACTTTGAAAAAAAGTTAAAGCATTCCAGAACTTTGCCAATTGAGATAGGAAAACACAGCTTTCACTTTGATGGACATTTACTCTGTATGAAGCACAGAAAAAATTGTTTCTTTAAATAGCCTCATTTAAGACTTAGAAGTCTATAATTCAGAGGTGGGGCAAGATGGTGACATAGTGGGTTGTGTAATTTAATTCATCCTCCAGAGCAGCTCGTGAATAGCCAGGAATGGTACAGAACAACTGCTGGTGGATCATCAGTGACCAGACGCACAGTGTACACCAGGCTGGACTAGGTGGCATAGCTGAGATCCCACACAGAGCTGTAAGTTCCCTAAGCTTTTGAGGCCGGTGCCCTTCTCTCTTGGACATGGCAGGCTGGTTTCCCAAGGGGAAAGGAAGCAGACTTTATTAGTAGCAAGGGCTTAGCTCAACAAAGCTCTAATTGCAGAATTAATGAACAAATTCTGAGTATTGAAAACAGACCCCCAGCACAGATAAACCTGAAATAAGCACTAAATTTACTAGGAATTTTTGCCCTACAGAGAGGGGGTGGGGCTGATGGAAAACAACAACAACAACAATAAAACACCAGAAGCTTTTTGAGTCAGACGGCACAAAATACTGGGAAAGGGCTGTACCCCAAGAAAAGGGGGCACATAGAGCCTGGGGATACATAGAGCCAAGTACCAACTCAAGCTTTTGATGGGCAAACCTGAGGAGCAGCGATCCAGCTTTGAAAAGCCTTTCATGCCTTTTTTGTTACTTCTTAGCAGCTCATTATATAGAACTGCAAACAATCTCAGCCTCTAGCACTGCCCCAAGCAAGGGTAGAACTAAGGAACGCCTGAGAGACAAAGTAACTAGTCAGGTAAAAGGGGTTAACACCCAAAAGGGCATATATTCCCAAAAAAAGGGGGGTATGGCCCAGCTCATCTGGAATCTCTCCTCCAGGGAATTCAGGCACAAGGTGCTGGTAAACAGAAGCGATCAAAGCCTGCCTACTACTTCACCTCTGTCTCAACCATACCCCTGGCAGGGAGAGTCTGCTGAAATTAAAGGCACTACATTACTTAATGCTGGTGGGAGGGTGTGGGCAGACATGCTGGGCAGGATAGGAAAAACATAGAGTCTAGAGGCGTCACAGGAAAATCTGACAACCTGCTGGGTCTCATCCTCAGGGAAAATTGATGTTGGCTACTCTCTCTTGTGACGTGGGCCTGTCTGGTCTGGGAAAATCTGACTGAGGTTTATAATATCTGAGGAGTTCCTTTTCAAAAAAAGGTCTGTATATAGGCAGAGGAAGAACCAGGGGAACAAGAACTGATAAATTCTGATTAGTTAAACAAAACCTATGCTACAGGTCTAGCGTAAATTGAGTTGAATGTCAAAGGATAGAAAACAAAGCCATCCAACAAAAAGACCTTAGGAAAAAGGGTGAAAACAACTTTCAAAATGAACTAATTAAGGAAATCAAATGCCTGGATGCCAGCAAAAAATAACCATACTAGGAAAATTGAAGATATGGCCCAGTCAAAAGAACAAACCAGCATTTCAAATGAGATATAGGAGTTGAACCAACTAATTCAGGATGTTTGAACAGACATGCAAAATGTCATAAAAAATCAAATCAATGAGTTGAGGGAGGATATAAAGAAGACACTGGACAAATATAAAGAAGAACTTGAAACTTTGAAAAAAACAAATTGCAGAACTTAATGCAAATGAAACGCACAATAGAAGAGATGAAAAAAAAAGTGGAAACCTAAAAAAATAGATTTGAAGAAACAGAAGAAAGGACTAGTGAACCAGAAGACTGGACACATGAAATCCAACACACAGAAGAATGTAGGGTAAAAAATGAAAAAATATGAGCAGGGTCTCAGGGAATTGAATGACAACATGAAGCACATGAATATCTCATGTTGTGGGTATTCCAGAAGGAGAAGAGAGGGAAAAGGAGGAGGAAGACTAATGGAGAAAATAATCACTGTAAATTTCCCATCTCTTATGAAAGACATAAAATTACAGATTCAAGAAGTGCAATGTACCCCAAACAGAAAAGATCCAAATGGACATACTACAGGACACTTACTAATCAGATTGTCAAATGTCAAAGACAAAGAGAGTTTTGAAAGCAGCAAGAGAAAAGCAATCAACCACATCCAAGGGAAGCCCAATAAGATTATGTGTGGATTTCTCAGAAGAAATCATAGAGGTGAGAAAACAATGGTATTATGTATATAAGATTCTGAAAGAGAAAAACTCCCAACCCAGAATTTTATGCCTGGCAAATTTGTCTTTCAAAAGTGAGGGGGAGGGGGTACAAGGGTAGTTCAGTGGTAGAATTTTTGCCTGCCATGCGCGAGACCCAGATTCGATTCCCAGCCCATGCACTTCCCAACAAACAAATTCAACAAATGGTGCTGCAATAGCAGTATACTCACATGGAAAGAGAATGAAATGTGACCCTGCTATACAGCATACAAAAAAAATGAGAGGGAGATTAAAATATTTGCAGACTAACAATCACTGGGAGAATTTGTTACTAAGATACAAACTCTACAAGAAATACTAAAGGGAACACTACAGGCATATAGGAAAAGGCAGGAAAGAGAGGTTTGGAGAAGAGTGTAGAAATGAAGACTATCAGTAAAGGTACAAAGAAAAAAATAGATATGACATATAGAATCCAAAAGACAAAATTGTAGAAAAAAGTACTGCCTTTACAGTAATAGCATTAAATGTTATTAGATTAACTCCCCTATCAAAAACATAGGCTGGCAGAGTAACTTGGGCAGAGAATAAATAAGTATTTGCAAAGTTCTCTTGGGGGGCTGCGAAGAAAGTAGAAACATTAAACTTTGTCATCTGGGGAATTCCTGATATTCTTGCAAGCAATAGTGACAACCAATTCAATAGGCTGAGCCCTCAGTCTTGGGGCTTGCCCCTATGATGCTAATTCCTGCAAAGGAGAGACTAAGTCCTAGAGAGCCTCTTTTGCTTAGAGAGAAAGATGTTGCTTTCTCTCTAAGCAAACTTTTGTGAACACAAATGTGAAAACACTGCCCTTCCCTCTATATGGGACATGACTCCCAGGGGTGTAAATCTCCCTAGCAACATGGGAACTGACTCCCAAGGACGATCAGGGACCCAGTATCATAGGAAAAAGAAAGCCTTCTTGACCAAAAGGAGAAAGAAAAAAATGAGATAAAGTAAAGTCTCAGTGGCTGAGATATTTCAAACAGAGTTGCGAGATTGTCCTGGAGGCTATTCTTTCACATTATTTAGGTATCCCATTTTAGCTTGTAGTGCATTGGAGTGGCTAAAGGGAAGCACCTGAAACTGATGAACTGTGTTCCAGTGGCCTTGATTCCTGAGGAAGACTGTATAATTATATAGCTTTTACAATGTGACTGTGTGATTGTGAAAACCTTGTGTCTGATGCTCTTTTTATCCAAGGTATGGACAAATGAGTAAAGAAAAATAAGCATATAAATAAATAAATAATAGGGAGAGACAGAATGTAAAAATTGGGTAGATTGAAATACTGTGGGTCAATGAGAGGGAGGAGTACAGGGCATTGAATATATGAGTTTTTTAAATTTCTTTTCTGGAATGATGCAAATGTTCTAAAAATGATCATGGTGAAGAATATACAGTTATGTGATGAGATTGTGAGCCATTGATTATGTAATATGATTGGAGTGTATATGTGTGGATATTTCTCAATAAAAATATTTTAAAAAGAAAATACTTTAGAAATGGTGAGAGGAGCATAAGAAACCCTTGCCAGCCCTTTCAACAACGCGTGGAGCCAGCCTGTGTACCCACTTGGTGTCCGTTCTGTTCTGGAAGCAGCAGAGTAAGCCCTGTTGACCTAGTAGGGTGCTTGTATGTGGATGCCAATCTATTTCCTAGGGAATATAGGGAACACTCAAATTCCTGTAAATGTGGTAAATTCCTAAGGTCATGAGCAAGCACAAGCCCAAGGCAAGACCTAGGCTCAGGAAAGACAGAGGGCTGTGCACTTCACATTCATCTCCATCTGATCTTTTTTGATAGGAGAGTTTATGCTCTGATGAGCCAACACAGAGTCATTGCTCAAAGACTGTGAAAGATGTTTTTTGCTTTAGTGTGCTTGTTTTGATTAGCACCTGGGACTCAAGGAAATACCTATCATATCACCATCTGGATGAAAATTTAAGGAACAGACTGCTCAAAGTCTAAATTGCACAGTTTACATTTTAAAATATTAAAATGTACAGTGTGCAGCAAAAGAAAAATACACGAGAAACAAGGAAACAGGAAATGATACCCTATCCCAAGGAACAAGGTAAAGCCCAGAACCATCATTGAAGAGGATTAGACTTGGACATACTTGACAAACACTTAGAAAATGATCCTTAATATACTCAAGAAGATAAAGGAAAAGATAGAGAAAGACTATAGGATATTAGGAAAGCAATGGAGGAACAATATGAGAATCTCAATAAAGAGATAGAAATTTTGCAAAGAAACCAAACAAAAATACTAAAGTTGAAGATTGTAATAACTGAAATGAAAAATTCTCTAGGGGATTTCAACAGGCAATTGGAGTTAGCAGAAGAAAGAATCAGTGAACTCGAAGAGGAGACAATTGAAACAGCTTTGCCTGAGAGACAGCAAGATAAAAGAATGAAAAAAAAAAGGGAATAGTTACTTAAGACATCCATGGGACACCATTAAGCATACCAATAAATGCATTATGGAATCCCCAAAGAAGAAACAAAGGAATATTCGAAGAAAAAATGGCAGGAAAATTCCAAACTTTAATGAGAAACATGACTGTGCACACTCAAGGAGCCCAAAGAATGATAAAGGGGATGAATTTGAAGAGAAACCATACTCAAAAATATAGTAGTCAACTATTGAATACCAAGGACAAAGAGAGAGTTCTGAAAGTTGCAAGACAGTGTGTTAACTACAAGGGAGCCTCAATAAGATTAAGTAATGATTTCTCATCAGAAACCATGGAGGAAAGATGCAGTTGGCTGGAAATATTTAAAATACTGAAAGAAAACAAGTGCCAAACATGAATTTTATATCCAGTGAGGCTGTCTTTCAAAAATGAAGTACAGATTAAGATACTCCCAGATAAATAAAAGCTGAGGGATTTTGTCATCATTAGATATGCCCTATAAGTAATGACAAATGAAGTTCTCAAGAATAGAAAAAGGACACTAATCAAAAATATAAAAATAAAAAGAAAGGACACTAATCTGTAGTTCAAGTGGCTAAAGAAATAAAGACCTCTAGTGAAGGTAACTGTTCTAGTTTGCTAGCTGCTGGAATGCAATATACTAGAAACTGAATGGCTTTTAAAAAGGGGAATTTAATAAGTTGCTAGTTTATGGTTCTAAGGCTAAGAAAATCTCCCCATTAAAATAAGTCTATAGAAATGTCCAATTTAAGGCATCCAGGGAAAGGTACCTTGGGTCAAGAAGGCTGATGAATTTCAGGGTTTCTCTCTCAGCTGAGAAGGCACATGGTGAACACAGTCAGAGTTTCTCTCTCATCTGGAAGGGCACATGGTGAACACAGCATCATCTGCTAGCTTCTTCTCCTGGCTTCCTGTTTTATGAAGTTCCCTGGGAGGCATTTTCCTTCTTCATCTCCAAAGGTTGCTGGCTGGTGGACTCTCTGCTTCGTGGTGCTGCAGCATTCTCGGCTCTCTCCATATCTCTTTCATTCTCCAAAATGTTTCCTCTTTTATAGGACTCCAGAAACTTATCAAGACCCACCCGAATGGGTGGAGACATGTCGTCACCTAATCCAGTTTAACAACCAATCTCGATTTCATCACATCTCCAGGGAGATGATCTGATTACAGTTTCAAACATACAATGCTGAATAGGAATTAGAAGAAATGGTTGCCTTTACAAAATGGGATTAGGATTAAAACATGGCTTTTCTAGGGTACATACATCATTTCAAACCAACAGAGTAATCAAAGAGTAATTATAAATAGAAATGATATTGTATTGTATTTTGGTATATAACTCCATTTTACTTCTTATGGGTTCTAAAATGCAAATGCCTAGAAGAGTAATGATAAAGCTATGTTTTTAGATGGGCAATGTTTAACAACTTCATTTGTGACAAGTACAACAAATAGGTGAGGTGATGAGGGGGTACAGGAACATTTATGAGGGGTGTATGCTATTGAGTTAAGTTGGTAGCAAATCAAAGATGATATAGATTTAGTATGTAAATTTAAGCCTCATGAGAGGCATAAAGGAAATACATGAAAAAATAGAGAATGAAATGAGAAGGCACTCAAAGTGACACACTATGTAAAATCAAATAAATACGAAAATAGGCATTCATGGGAGAATTGAGTGGCAAACAAAGACTTGCAAAGATCAAGTAGCAAAATGGCAAAAGAATATCCTGCATTATCAGTAGTTAATTTAATTTTAAATTGATAAAATGCACTAGGCAAAAGGCAGAGATTGCTAAATGTATTATAAAGAAAAAGCATGACCCAAATAAATGCTGCTTATTAAATGCTCTGCTTATTTCAGAGACACAAATTCAAAGACACAAATATGTTGAATATGAAATGATGAAAATAATATACACCATCTAAATATTAACCAAAAGAAAGATAGGATAGCTACGCTATTATCACAAAATAGACTTTAAACAAACCCAGTTATGAGGTACAAAGACAGTCACTGTATACTGGTGCAGGTGTCAATTCAATAAGAGCTATAATGGTTATGAATATATATGCACCTAATTGCAAAGCCCTAACATATATGAAGCTAATGTTGACAGATTTGAATGGAGAAATAGATCGTTATTACTAATAGTAGAAGTCATCCCTATAACATTTTCAGTAATGCATAGGATATCTGGACTGAAGATCAATAAGGAAATAGAAGACTTGAATAATTCCCTACAGATATATATAGAAAACTTCACCCCAAAGCAGTAGAAAACATATTCTCTAGTGCACATGGATCATTTTCCATGAAAGACCATACATTAGTTCACAAAACAAGTCTCAGTAAATTGAAAAATGATGAAGTAATACAATCTATTTTCTCTGAACACAATGGAATGAAGCTAAATATCAATAAGAGAAAGTAAATTGGAAAATTCACAAAAGTGGAAGCTAAAACACTCAAACAATTAATGAGTCAAAGAAGAAATCACAAGGAAAATTAGGAAATATATTGAGGCAAATGAAAAAGTAATCGCAACATGCCAAAACTTATGGGATGAAGCAAAGGCAATGCTAAGAAGAAAATATATAGTTCTAAATGCTTACATTATAAAAGAGGAAAGATTTCAAATCAGAGACCTAGCGTCACAACTGAATGATCTAGAAAAAGGAGAACAAACTAAAAAGGAGAAACCCACAGCAAGCAGAAGAAAGGAGACAAAAAGATCAGAGCAGAAATAAGTGAAGCAGAGCATAAAAACAATAGAGTGAACAATACCAAAAATTGGCTTTTAAAATATCAGTAAAATTGAAAAACTGCTAGCTACATAGAAAAAGTAAAAATCAAGAGAATGCAAATGACTTAAATCAGAAATGAAAGGGGAAGGCATTTCTATTGATCCCACTGAAAGAAAAAGGATTGTGAGAGGATACACTGAACAACCATCACAACAAATTAGACAACCTAGATAAAATGGGCAGATTCTTAGAAACATGAAAACTGCCTTCATAGACTCAAAGTGAAATGGGAGATTTCAACAGACCAATAACAAGCAAAGAAGTTGAGTAGATAATCAAAAACATCTGAACAAAGAAAAGCTCAGAATGATGGCTTTACTGGTGAATTTTACCAAATATTCCAAGAATTAATACTAATCCAGCTCAAACTCTTCCAAAATTGAAAAGGGAACCCTCCCTAGCTTATTCTATGATGCCAACATCACCATAGTAACAAAACTAGATAAAGATACTACAAGAAAAGAAAATTACAGACCCATGTCCCTTATGAGTATACACATAAAAATCCTCAGAAAAATTCTGGAAAACTAATCCAACAGCACATTAAAAGAATTATAAACTTTGATCAAGGAACTATTTTCTTAGGTATGGGTTCAATATTAAAAAAAAATCAATTAACGGCAGGCCATGGTGGTTCAGCAGGCAGAGTTCTCATCTGCCATGCTGGAGACCCGGGTTTGCTTCCCAGTGTTTGCCCATGAAAAAAAATCAATTAAGGTATGCACCACCTTTATAGAAATGAAAGAGAAGAAAGCACATGATCATTTCAACTGAAGCAGAAAAGCAATTGATAAAATCCAGTACCCCTTCTTGATTGCAACACTTAGAAAACTAAGAATAGAAGGAAACTCAGTCAACATGACAGAATACAACCAACAAACAGAAAACACAGCTAACACCATAGTCAATGGTGAAAGAGTGAAAGCTTCCCTTATAAGATCTGGAATAAGACTAGGATGCCCAGTCCACTGTCACTAGTATTATCCAACATTGTAATGGAAGTTCTATCCAGAGGAACTAGGCAAGACAGAGTTCCTTCCCCAAGTTGGAAAGAAAGAAGACTTTCCCTATTTTGTTGCTATCATGGTTCTTGTGGTGGTTTGAAGCTCTATGGACCCCAGGAAAACCATGTTCTTAAATCTAACCCATTCCCATTGGTGTAAATCCATTGTAAATAGGACACTTTGATGAAGCTACTTAAGTTATAGTTTGATTCATCTCATTCAGGCTGGGTCTTAATCTTATTACCAAAGTCCTTTACAAATGGAATGAATACAGAGTGTATTAGTCAGGGTTTTCTAGAGAAGCAGAACCAATAAGAGATATCTATAACAATAAGATTTACAAAGGTGTCTCGTGCAACCATGGTGTGTCAGGTTGCAAGCTGCCAGAATGCAATATATCAGAACTCGAAAAGCTTTTATAAAGGGGAATTTAATAAGTTACAAGTTTAAAGTTCTAAGGAAGTGAAAGTGTCCAAATTAAGGCCCCCAGAAGAGGTTACCTTCACTTAAGGAAGCCCAATGGGTCAGGAACAGCTCTGTCAGCTGGGTAGTCACATGGCTAGCATCTGCTGGTCTCTTGTTCCTGGGTTCCATCACTTTCAGCTTCTATTCCTGTGGAGTTACCTCACTTTATTTCTCCAAGACTGGCATTCATCTCTTGGCTTCCAAAATCCATGTCTCTGTTTTCCACGTATCTGCATCTGTGTCAGCTCTGCTATGAAGTTTCGGACAGGTCTGGAGATTTTATCATTTTTCTTACCTCTGTCATTTCCATCTCTCTCTAAAATGTTTCCTCTTTTAAAGGATTCCACCTGGAATAGGTGGAGGCACATCTCTGTCTGCAAAAGGTCACACCCATAATTAGCATGCCACATCTCTGTGGAGGTAATCTAATCAAAGTTTCCAACTTGCAGGATTGACTCAGGATTAAAAACAATGGTTGCTCCCACAAGATTCGATCAAGATTAAAACATGGCTTTTCTAGGGTATATAATACTTTAAAATTGGCACACATGGGGATGGAAGAGTCCAAAATCCATAGGGCAGGCTGTGAAGCTGGCAGCTCTGATGAAGGGTCTGGAAGAAATCCATAGGAGAGGCTCATTGGCTGATGAAGCAATGAGAAAGGCTCTCTTCTTCCTTAAAAGTCTTCAATGGATTGGATTGTCTTGTTGATCAACATGCCTTTGTTGATCACAGAAGCCACAAATGCAATGAACTGACTGATGATTTAATACACCACAGAAGTAATCAGCCACAAATGCAACGAACTAACTGATGACTTAATACACCAGTCTTCTGGTATATCAACCAACAGGAAAATCCTTGCAGCAACGGTCAAGCCAGTGCTTGCCTGGTCAAGTTGACACCAGAACCTAACCATCACAGTCCACCCCTTGTCAATTTAGTAGCTTTACACATCTGGAGCAGCAGCTACAATTGGAGTCACCACCTGGTTAAGTTTATTATAATCTACTGTCATCCTCCAAGACCCATATGTTTTCTGCATAGACCAGATAAGAGAGTTGAATGGGGATCTGTTGGGAATCAACATCCCTGCATCCTTCAAGTCTTTTAGAGTGGCACTAATCTCTGCAGTCCCTCCAGGAACATGGTATTGTTTCTGATTCAGTATTTTGCTAGTTAGGGGCAATTCTAGTGGCTTCCATTTGGCCTTTCCTACCATAACAGCCCTAACTCTCAATGTGGGGATTCTGCAGTTGCTGAGCATGTCAATTCCAATTATGCGTGTTGGACTGAGGAAATGACCATAGAATGGGTCCAAGGACCCACTGGATGCACTGTGAGATGGACTTGAACTAAAATTCCACCAATCACCTGACCTCCACAAGCCCCTATTCTGACTAGTGGACCAGAATGACATTTTGGGTCTCCTGGAATTAGTGTCACTTCTGAGCCAGTGTCTAATAATCTCCAAAATATCTGATCATTTCCTTTTCCCCAGTGCATAGTCACCCTGGTAAAGAGCCGTAGATCTCCTTGAGGAAGGCTGGGAGGAAGGTTAACAGTGTAAATTTTGGACAGTGTTAAAGGGTCCTTCCCACAGAGTACCCAACTCTCCCCTCATTCAAGGGACACTGGGTCTATAAACTGTCCCAAGTCTAGAAATTGATTAAGGATCTGTGACTCTTTGTTTTTGTAATTCAAGTTAAACTTCTGTTCACCTGACCTAGAATTCTTCTACTTATACAGATCAAACAAGAATTCAGTAGACGCCCCATCTATTTTACTTCTAGGTACTCCATGATCTTCTAGCCAGTGCCACAAGTCTCTGTAAATCAGATTGTTTTGACTGCTATCCATTATGGTGGCCACACCTACCTTGTCTATGGTGATTAACTGTTGCAACATGGCTTCTGCCAACTTGGGATATGATCATCCCCATTGTGTTTAAGGATTCCAGCTCAGTGACAGCAGTTACCACAGTAATATCTGACCTACAGAAAAAGGTGACTGCAGAACTCTTAGGATGATGGAGCTAGTCTCATGAACTTATTTTTCAAGGTCCTAAAGAAATTTGTGTCCTCAGTACACTCCTGGGTTGTGTGAGCTGGTCTTCCATGATAAGTCCACTCTAACATCACAATCTCTCTAAGCCTCTGGATCTCCTCATCTACATTATCCAGGGCATTTCTGACATTTTGACATCAGGTAATGTTGGTCACCTTTTGATCCATGTTTCAGCCAACTATTCAAGCAAACTGTAATGCCCTTTCTAACTCCTCGAGCTATAACACTGAATGCAGAATTTCTGCTTAGTGGACCTATATCAATAAATTCAGTTGATCCAACTTTATATTCTTTCCACCATTATCCTACACACTTAATATCTTTTCCCACACATATTCCCCTGATTTCTGTCTATATAGATTGGAAATCTTATGCAGTTCTTTTGGAGTATAGCATACCTCCTCATGGATCACACTTTGTACCTCACCTTTCAGGGCCTGTTGAGAGTTTAGTCTAGTTATAGGTCTTGAAGAAAAGAGGGGTGATGTGGGTGGGTCATGAAAAGAAATAGATGTGTCTTTCAAGCTAATTACCTCAGGGCATTCCATTGCAGTTTCATCTGGTGAAACAGGATTATTCACTCCAGACAGAGGAGTGAGGGCTGTTTGCCCAAGCGAGGTGGTTGCAGGGCTAGCAGGTTCTGAAGGGTCAATCTCATTAGGTGGCGTTTGGATGACAGACTACTCTGGGCAGACTGGAGACCAGGAAGTGGTTTCCTTAAGGCGTGCAGGAGGTCAGGAAGCTCTTTCCTCAGGGCAGTCCATTGCAGGTCTATCTTGCAATGGCTCAACAGATTCCAGGGATCCCATCTCCCCATCACCATCATTATCAAACCATATATCCTCATCCCATGTGTATTAGCTAGTATTCTCTAGAGATACAGAATCAGCAGCAGATATCCTTAGATATTTGTAAAAGTGTCTCATGAAACCATGGGAATGCGGAGTCCAGAGTCTTTAGGGCGGGCCGCAATTTGGCAACCAATGAAGGTCCTCAATGAACTCCAGGAGATGCTACTGGGCAACTGTGAGAATGTAAGGGTCCAACATCTGTAGGGCAGGCTGTGAAGCTGACAACTCCAGCGAAGGGTCTGGATGAACTCCACAGGAGAAGCTCACTGGTTGAAACAGGAAGAGTGACTGTCTCTTCTGAATCCTCCTTCTGGTGATTAGATAAACATCACTCACTGCAGAAAACTCTCCCCGTAACTGATTACATATGCAATCAGCTATGGATGCAGTCAACATAATCATGATTTAAGCCCATGAAATGTCCTCATAGCAACAGACAGGCCAATGCTTGCCTACCCAGATGACTGGGCACCACCACCTGGCCAAGTTGACACAAGAGCTTGACCATGATACCATGTTTCAGGATCCCATTATTTTCCAATCAAAGCCATTACTTTAACAGCAGACACCCTGCAAGATTGAGATTTTAGTTTACATTGTAAATCTGCCATTCATACAATCAGGCTTTGTGTCTGGTTTTCAGAGATCGCAAGTCTGCAACCACAGGAATTAAGATTTTCTTTCAGGGAAAACTGGAAACTTTTACATTGTTCATATGATGCTTAAGTTGCAAATGAAGTCTTCAGCTCATCCCTTTCCCTCATCATTGTATCCAGAGTATCTAACAACAACCAGCCAACATCATTATACCTCTTAATTCCACAAAACTCCATAAAGGTGTCAAAACACTGTCACCTAGAGCGTTGCCTTGTATAAGTGTATAATTAGCAGAATCTAAGGGTGATATTTTGCATATCTCTCTTGCCAATTCACCCCAGGGACTGTTAGTGCTGTTCTTGATTATTGAAAACAGAGTCATTAGTACCTTTGAGTCTAATCAGAGTAGAAAACCAATTGTAAAAACCCACTTTTAAGATTTTGTTTCTCAAGAACCACTCCTGGTATCAAGCTGTATTAATCAGGGTTCTCTAGAGAAGCAGAAACAATGGGAGAAATCTGGAAATATGTGATTTATAAAGATGCTCATGCAACCATGGGAATGGAAGAGTCCAAAATCTGTAGGGCAGGCTGTGAAGCTGGCAGCTCTGATGAAGTGTCTGAATGAAGTCCACAGGAGAGGCTTGCTGGCTAAAGTGAAGTGAAGCAGTGAAAAATTCTCTATTCTTCCTGAGCAGTCTTTCAGCTGATTGGATTATCTCATTGATGGAACATACACCTTCGTTGATCGCAGATGTAATCAGCTACAGACGCAATCAACTGACTGATGATTTAACACACCAGCTTTCTGGTTTTTCAACCAGCCATGAAATACCCTTGTAGCAATGGTCAGGCCAGTGCTTGTCTGACCAGACAACTGGACATTATCACTTGGTCAAGTTGACCCCAGAACCTGACCATCAGAAGTAGAGAGAGATAGAGATAGAGATAGAGATAAAGATAGATAGATAGATAGATAGAGAGAGAGAGAGAGAGAGAGAGAGAGAGAGAGAATGGGAGAGAGAGAGAGAGCTACAGAAGCATAAGGCTGAAATAAACAAAACCTGGAAGAGAAGGGAGACCAGCAGATGCCGCCATGTGTCTTACCATATGAACGAGAGGCCAAAGATTGCTGCCAGCTGGATTCCTGATAGGTTCTGTTTACAGAAGTACTAAAAAATGGTTGGAAACCGAGAACAGGAAGAGAAAGGACTTCTTTCCACTTTTCCAATTCCTTTTAGCATTGTTTCAGCAACAACAGATTGTCGGTTTCTTTGCAACTTCTTTTGCTGCCTCCAGAACCAGCCTCTCTCAGTAACCGAGACATGCCTCCAGTTTTCATAAACTAGTGCCCCCTTTCCACACACCTTCAGCTTTTCCCTCAGCCCACATGATAAAAGTACAAATCCTTCAGCTGGAAATTGAGCTCCAGTAAAATGTTTGGTTTTCTTTCCCACCACTATCCCCAATTAGATCTCTGCTTTAGGAAAATTTGTTTGCTCTATGCCTTCCCACTTCATCTCTCATTGTCTCTCTACAGAGCGCATCCCTTTCAGCAAAGATCTCCTTTGTGAAGCCATCCAAAAACATCCCAGGCAAAGCTGGTCTCTCCTTGTGAGGTATTTGCATGGGACCCACTTCTCTGTATCACATAGAGATACTACTCTTGGACTGTATACAATATTATAATGGGAAAGGAGGAAAATATATATTTAACAGAGAGCAGAGCATTGCATAGCTAGTCATGTGGTGAACCATAGGATATTTTTATCAATGTTAAATCAATTGACTAATAGGTGAAAAAGTGTGTAAGTTAACAGTTTGCTTTAACTTCTTTAGACAAATAGAAGTTTTTCTTTTTTAAAGAAGTAACTGAATTGATCAGCTACATTGCTTTAGTGTCTTGGTTGAGATTTACTTTATTAATAAATATAGATTTTTTTGTTCTATAGAATATTGCTCCATCCTTCATAATTTGAAAATTCTTGTCTTGTATCCAAAGGTTTGAATGAAAATGTAACAAAAGCCGATATTAAATTTTAATACTTCTTAAAGACATAAAAATATTTTTAAGAAATTGTCTTAGAATATTTCACTGTTATCTAGCCATTCCTCCTTTCTCCCTCTCTACGTTTCCTTTCTTCCTCTCCCCTTCCTTCCTGCCCTCTTTCCTTCATTCCCCTTTGCTTCCTTCCTTCCCTCTTTCCTCCCTTCCTTACTCCCATCTTTTCTTCTTTCATATGTTGTATGAATTCTTGCTCCAAAAAGAAGATACTAGTAGTGTCAGATTTCCTGAATAAATTAGGAACATTAGATAAATATCAGATTTTCAATGTGTGCAGATCCTTAGTGCTTCAAAGAAAATCAGTTTATAGATAACAGTGTTTAAGGAAATATCATAGAGACAATACTAACAAAACAGTATCATTTGTTTTCTGTATCTCAGAGAATGAGTCCCCATGGATAGCAACTCTATATCCTCTCACAGTTGTCTACTTTTATAATTTAATATTTTAAAAGACAATATGATCTAATTATTTCTAATTACTAGGTAATTATATTATTAGTGTATGTAATTAAAATGTCTAATAATTAGAGAATGAGCCCTGTTGTAACAGGGTGCTAAATAAACAAAAACGATCAGTCCTGCTTTTCATCTTATTTGGCATTCCATGGAAAAAGAGAGTAAATGATAAAAATTTTCTTCATTAAGATCTTTCATATACTTGAAATCAGTCAATAAATCTCCTATTAACAGAACGAGCATATTCCTTGTTTTCCCAAGACTGTCCCAGAATGGACCACAGTCTTGCCGAAATCTGTAAAAACCATCTCCTCCCTCCTTTTTTTTCTTTTGATTGAGAAGATACTGATTTAACAAGTTAAAGTCGCAAGGAACATGGAATAATTTTACATTTGTAGGCACCAAAACACCATATTCAAAATAAGGAAGGCAAAACTGATAAAATTAAAAGAAGAAATAGATAAAAAACCATCATGGAACATTTAAACACATCTCTTTCTGTAGAACAAGAAGACAAAAAGAAATCGCTACTGTCATAGATGAAAAAACACAACAAACAATTGATCTAAAGAATTTGTATATCAAAACAACACACTGTTGGCCTAAAGGATATGTATATATCAAAATAACACACACACTAGCCATTCTTCACAACATTGGACAGTCATAAATACCTGGCCATATACTAGGGTACAAAGCCAAACTCAGAAAAGCCAAAAGGCCTGGATTCATACCGGGCAGTTTTTGACTGACCAGAACTGAACTAGAAATTAATAACAAAAGATAACCAGAAAATCCCAATATGACTAGAAAATTTGAAAAATGCTTCTAAATAATGTGTGGTCAAAAAGGAATCACAATGGAAATTAGGAAATATTTGGAACCATATGGTAACAAAATGAAAATTATACCCTCCTCCCTTCTTGATCAAAGTTTCCCGGATTAGAAATCTGGGGAATATTTGATCATTTTATCCATTAATCTTCCTTCATTCAGATCAAATAACCCAATATTTAGGCCCTTCTTTTTAGGATAAACTTCATTGTTTTTCTCTAAACATCTCTAGTGATGGTAAAACGGGCTGTGGTTTTCTAGTGCAGAGTTATTCAGTGCTGAAGTCTCTTGCTTTCAAAAAAGAGAGTAGCAGATCGTCATTTAAACATTTACCATATTTAAGGTGTAAATTTTGAGCATTGGAAGTGTTTTGAAGAGTGACAGTACATGGAGGGAGAGAGAAAGTGTGCCATTGAAAAGTTTATGATAAGCAGATGAATTCTAGTTCAAGAAATCAAATACCACCTATTTCAATTTCCATCAGATGTTCAATTACTGCCCTGTGCTGTCATGTTGTTATGGGGCATGCACTGTTTAAACAGCTGCAAAGTCTCACCTTGGGGGTGACTAAATTGCACTGGCGATGTTGATTCCTCTATGGAACTAAAACTAAAAGGAAACTTGATCACTTGCAGAATGACTTAGGTACTGGGAGGTTAGTTATGCTGTCTGTGTGAGGATAATGAGTTAAGAAAGTCTAAAAAATGTCAAGTCTCAGACAGCAGAAGTTTTTCTTAGTAAGCCTAGTATTGGACTTTCTCTTTTCAACGCAAACCTATGAAAATGAAAATCAATATAGACAGAAATACACAAATAATATTCTTTTAAAGGAATATGCTTAATATGAGCACTCCAACACATATTCAAATCTCTGGTACAAAAAAATAAGATTTGTTTAATTTGCTTTAACCATTTGCTTAATTTTTTCTGCCACTTTCTGTCATGGTTTAAGTGCCGAATAGTTCTGTAATTCTCACCTCACATCTAATATTCTTGTGAGTGAACAGAAACACCTGTTCCTTTAAGTGTGTTCCTCTGGAACAGTGGTTCTCAAACTTTACCATTCATCGCAAACGTCTGCAGGATTTGTTGAGACACATTGCAAAAGCCAACTCCCAGAATTTTTTATTCAGAAGGTGTGAGATAGAAGACCACAATTTGCATTTGTAACAAGTTCCCAGGTGATGCTGAGGCTGCTGGTCTAGGGACCACACTTTGAGAACAAAAGCTGTAGTCATTCGCTGCCTGACAGAAAGGCATTGACACAATAGATTTTGCAAGGGAAATGAGAAAGGCAAACACATTGTTTGGAAACAGCCTAAGAAAGAGAGGCACAAGCTAACCCAGTCACACCATGAAAAGCTCATTACATCCTTACCTCCAAAATCTCTTCCATCATGTTTTCCCACTCCAGAATTTGATTCTAGGGGTCATCTCTCAAAGCATTCTGAGAGGAAAGCTATATTCATTGAATTTGGATTTGTTAATTTACCAAGTGAATTGACGGGTTTGAGAATATAAAGTAAAAGTAATTTCATAACAACCAGATTTTGAATGTTTGGTGACGCAATGAGAACTGTTATGAATGTAACATGAATAAAGATGAGCCTTGTATGTGAAGGCATGAAAGATGGTGACCCAGCTTTGATTTCTCCTAGCATACTGCATGGATTTGGCACAGGAGTGTTGCACATTATTTATCAGTACAATCCTCAAATGTTTTACTCCTGTGTGAATGAAATGTTCAATTTATTTGTCCTGCCTTTAGACTTCTGCTTTTGACCTTTATTTCTTTTCATTTACACTGTTCTAATCTGTATTTCTTTTCTTCTTTTTCATCCCAGTGTCCTTCAATGTTACTATATATTATCCTCTATATTCTTTACTTCTAATTTCACTAATTACTGCTTCCATTTTATTTACCTTCAGTACTCCAGTAATGGTTTTTCCATCACCACTTTATCTCACTTTTTAATTTTCTATCACTTTTATGTTTTTCAGAATCTTTTACAATCTAATGGGGTCTCTAGTTCTCTGTATTTTGTTTGTTTGTTTGTTTGTTTTCTCAGTTTTGGCTAGGACCAACCAACCTGTTCAACAAAATGTTTTGAATTATCTTTCAATGATATATGTAATACCCACAAGTATACACATAAATTACAAGTCAGGGCTACAAAAAACATAAAAGAGAAAGAAAATTCAGGGAAAATTTCAAATGAAGAAATACTTGGTTCATATTACAAAGAACAAAATAGTTACAAACTTTTAATTCGTGCATTTGGCTCTGAGCTTTTGGCAGCCCAAACAAAATGAGCTGTGATCATTTTCTAGGAATCATATTATTATTTAAGGAGAAGGCACACCAGTTTGTAAGGTAAAGCAAAAAACCCATATCTTGTGTGGGTCTTGGTGTAGGGGGTCCTGGTAGATTTAGTACATGGCATATTAATAACATAACTAAATAACTAAAGCAGTGCATTTCATAAGGCATTTTTAGGGCATCAATTAATGTAAGCTGAGGGCATAATAAGAAGTTAACAAAAAGAAGATATCTGAGACCAAGAAAAGATGGTCTAAATATGTAGCTTTTTGAAGGTACAGTACAATCCAGGGGTTAATAACTAGGGTATCTAGAAGAAGATACTGATTTCATTTTTAAAAACAATCCCAAGAAATGAAATTCCTTTCAAATGGCTTCTCATAGAAGTTAGCCAGCAAACAGTTTGAAAGTATGTTCTCTGGCAAGGAATAATTCCTTGTTACTGATAAGTACAGACTCTATGTTTTAAAATTCAACCAACTATACAGGACGGTTGACCACCTTCTTGTGAAAATTAGACCAAAAATCAACACTACTTCTTGAATAGATGACCACCCAATATCCACACTGAGTAGAATAGGCAGGTCTATTTCAGCATATGAACAAATGAATTATTAAGTTTCCAACATTTTTCAGCATACTGTGTGACCAAGATGAGTTATACTGACACATATTTCGAAATATAGGTTACCAACTATCCACTATAGCTATAGAAAAAAAAAATCTTGACAAATGCGTTCATGGAATCTGGTTTTAAGAAACTGATTTCCTTTGAGAATCTGCCAGAGTTATTAGCTACAAATGTATGGGTAATTCACTAAATAAATTCATTATCTTGTTCAGTGGTGTTGGGTATAATCAAATACATTTTGAGTGAAAACTGATTCAAATAATTATTTTGGCTTTACATAAATGATTTTAAGCAATCCTTTCTGGCAACAGTTAGCAAGCAGAATCAATTTTCCCTTGAGAAAATTGACCTAGAAGGGTCTAGATGGTGACATGTGCCACGTCATAAGCTTGTAGAAGAGACACTTATTCTCAATATTAATGGTGTATTAGTACTGATCAAGCAAATCAATGAATATGTAAAAACAGTGGACAAAGTTAAAATGCAGATTGCTTTTATGCTCTTTAAAATTGTAATCTGATAGTTAGTAGACCATTTCTCCCAAGCCTTGTTCTCCCAGCATATCTGTAGAGAGTCCCAGGACTGGGACATCACTTAGCCAATATTGACTGTAGCTAACTGTGTCACAAATGGGCTTTAAGTAAGGATATTCAACCAAGTTGATAACATTGATCCTTAGAATACTCGAGACAAATTTATATATTATATAAAAAAAGATCCATGAAAGCAAAATGTGCTGTTTGTCAAGAAGAAACTCGCATGGGATTTATAAATTAATCAGTTTATCACATTAACATAGTAGAAAATAGTCTTTTGTAAAATGAAGTATAGTGCATCCTGTGGCAACTGTAAAGGTATTGAAGAGACTCAGAGCCAGGGATGCTCAATACATATTCCATTACCACTCTCTGTATCCACACTAAGAAAGTCTGTAATGGGAATTATACGTGTGACATCAACAGTGTTACTGAAAGATTTGTGACATCTCTAAAAAAAAGTTGGATTCAGAAGTTCCTGTAATACAAACAATAGAATTGCACTGAAAATCATCTTCAAATGCTGAGAAACGTTTCACCTTATTATGATAGCCTCTAATCCTCAGCCATTTAGTACTGAAACCGAATACCCTACAGAGACAGAATGTGTGGTGTTGTAATTTATGTATTATCTGATTGCATAAATACCGACTTGCAATTCTGTTTCTGTGGTTTTTTTTTTTTCTGGTCTAACAAAGTTATTTGTTAGTGGGAACAAATAATTCTTGGTTTTAAAGTAAGTAAAGAGTTTGGGGTGAGTGTGTATGAGAACTGGAGTGTTTCTCCTCTATTATTTGCTGTTTCACTGTGGTGTGTCTGGGCATTTAATGATGACCAAATGTCACTGGAGCTTGGGAGTCACAAAAATTATATTAAAATAATTTTTTTCCATAGAGGGAAATATGTTTCAGCATGTTTTAGGGATACCACATGAGCAAAAACCTACAATTAGGTTTTGATCAGTACTGAAGTTGGTAAACTTATCTGCAAAACAACCATTTAGATGAAAGAGCTGAAAAATAATTTTATGTCTTTGCTGTTGAAGGGAAAAATTATTAAATATAAAAAATGAATTATGTCTTTGACACTGAATGCATCCTCTATTCTCCTTATACGTGTTTTGTACATACTATTTCTTTAATAGCCTATATGAAATGTGCTGTTTTTTCTTTCTTTCAAGCAATTATAAATGTTCCTTTACCCATGAGATTGCTTGAGTAAAGTTATCTTCAAGATAAATAATATATCCTTTGTGAGGGTGAACTTTTTTCTGCTAATACAAATCTGTCTCACACCAGCCTATAAAAAAGTGTTAGATTTATGAGCATAAGAAAAAAAGAAAATTCATCAGTGTTTTCTCCGAAAGTAATGTAGAAAAGAATAAACTAAATGCAAGGCATATTCTATCCTTCTGTGCTTACCAGGTAGAGAATGTGCTACACACGTTCTGGGAGTCTTGGTAGATTTGCACAGTTAGCAGATTTACTAAGCACACTGAGAATTCCTCCCCAGCATCCCTCTTCCCACTCTCTCCCCCTTACATCCTCAGTGAATTTTGTATGTACAGAAAAATGTGTGACAGTCTTCTGGAAACTTGGAAATCACCCCTTCTCTGAGGTTGTCCCTTGAGATGTATTTCTTTTCCTATTGTGTCTCTGAAATGTAAAGTTCTTGTGCAATCCTACATACCATTTTATTCTTCCTTCCTGGAACTGAAACACAAATATGTTCCATCAGGCTACAACTTTCATTTGGCATGTAGCCCATATGGGGTGTTCTGAGTGACAGTTATCCTAGAACCTACTGGCTTCTATATTAACTATTTGTTACATATCAGGGCAAATAACTCAGATTTTGTTATATTTATCTAAGGAAATTTGATTGTATCTTTCCTAAGGTAAAAGGTGCAATCACCCTCATGCCCTATAATAGTTCATTGTGTGCTTTCTTCCAGAAATGACCTGCAGTAGTATGAACATTTTGTAGTCAAATATGATTATTTCATTTCTGTATTGTCAAGTAAATCTTAGCATTGAAGCCAGAGATTCTTAGTAACTTATGTCACTCTATGGTGCTCAGAAAGGTCAAATAATTCTATCAACTGTTCCATATGCATCTCAAAGGAAGGTCATATTACCCCTTATTTTGGGCTACATATCACATACAATGTTTCAATGTGGACTAGCATTGTTTCCAATGGAATCTCCACAGGCTAATCATTTAGAATCAGCTAGTTTTACAAAACTATTTATCTCATTCATCATTGGATTTTTTTTTAAAAAAGAGTACGCTATAAAGTCATAATCACTATCAAGAGACAGAAATCATCCATTCCTCTCTCTAATGGGGTGTCTAACTTTAGTGTTCTGGCAATGATGATTCACTATTTAGAATTCAAAGTTGCTTTATTAGTAGTTTTGGACTCTGAGAAACATCTCAGTGCCTCAGAGCACTTGTGGTGAAAAAGGTTAATTCTGCCTTATTCTCTACAGTAAGAGACACTTATATCTCATAGTTTCTATGTTGATAAGAATGTGCCAGGATTCTTTGGAGTAGAGAACTTCAGGATAAGTACTAAAACAGGGTAAATATTTCATTTGATACAAATAAGAGAATTAGTTTAGAAAAAATATGTAAACCTCAGAAGAATAAAAACAGAGGCCTCAGAAGAATAAAAACATTGTGACAGTGCTTTGGCTATATGTTGAATCAGGTTTCAACATATAACTACCACATAGGGTATAGAATTGTATTATTGATATGTACTTATCTTCTCCTTATTATAAGCAACTGTAAGTTGAGAACTTTATCCTTTATTTGGTGTGAATCTTCACACCTTCTAATACAGAGATAAAAATATATTACTTACTCTTAAAATCTAAATGTCCAAGAAATTGTTTGTTCTGTAAGTACCTCTATTTCAATTTAAAAAATGAAGTTCCTTCAATATTCCATATTCAGTAAATTCATTAAGTATTTCCCACATTTCAGGCAACATTTTGGGCATTTAAATTACAAAAATGAATAAGCCATGGTTCCTGACATCCAGTAAAAGAAACAAACACGCATTCAACTAATTTTAATGCAGTAAGTACATTATTGATGATATGAATATGTTGCTATAGGAGCACAGAGGATGAAATGATTAATTTCTTAGATGATTCAAAAACTGATTCTCAAAGGAAAAAAATATGTGAGTTTCATCTTGAAATGAATTAGAGCTTTCCTTTGTCAGATTTTCAAGAGGAAAAGAATTTCCAGTAGGAGAAATGGAAAAGGTAAGGAAATACAGAAGTCTATGACTTTGCGTGAGGAATATTGAGAGTCTTTGAATGGTTAGAGTAAAGGGAGTTTGGTGGGAAGAGATATTTGTTGAGTGAATGAATGCAAGAGGAGTAGCTCACCCAGAGTGTCCTTCAGTTAATCCAGTGCAGCCCATAAGAATCTTCTAAAGATTTTAACTATTTTAATGAAAGGACCAGATTGTGCTTTAGAAATCCTGGTATGCAGTCTGGATGCTGAATTAGAGAAGGAAGCTATAGGGGAAATGGATATTCAGGAAAATAATTTATTTTTGTCTGAATTTTCAAAGTAAGACAAACATTGTTTTTGCCTAAATTAAAGATATAGTTGTAGTTGGTTGTGTTCTGTTAGATTTACATGCGACCTTCTTATTGAGGGGAAAGCCTGGTATGGAGACACTACTCTTCATCTTTTCTGATTCTTTATGCCCATGTATTAAGGAGAATAGTATTTTCCCTTTATCTGACTTCTTTCTATGTAATGGCTCATGACGTATTATTTATCAGTGGCTTTGAATTCCTTGATGGTGAATGTCATGAATCACAGTGTTATTGTTCCTTTTGAGCAGAGACTTGCCATGTTTGCCTTAATTATGTTGCCTTTGCAAGAGGACCTGAAAATATCAGCTGCAGACACATATTTTATATAGTTTTTCTTCCTGAATGGATTAGATGCTATTTCGCAAGACTCAGTTCAGCAGAAAATATAGCCATTGAAAAAAAATCTTATGTTTCAATAAGGACATCAATTCACATTATGACAAATCTGTTACAAAATTCCTGAATCTTCATGGTTGGTGGTGTACCATGAACTTACAAATTATTTTTCTAAAGTGGAATAGGTCTTCTTTCTGGAAAAGCGTTTTGGTTTTTGCAAGAATTTATATTCCTTTTTGTCACTGTGATTCTAGAATGCTTGTTAACCAGACTTTCTTGAACATCTCTACTGTTTATAACTTTCAAATCATGTGATATCATGGGCATCCTTTTATTCTTTAGAGCTACTGCTAATTGAAATCTGTTTTCTGAGTGCATCCTAAGAGTTCTGGCTCTCAAACGGAACAGAATCTCAGGGAGTTTGGTCTCTTAAGTAAGTGAAGCATCTTTGATTTGACTGAAGGAAAAGCTGGAGAAAATCAATAGGGCTTGAACCTGTCTTCATTGTGACAGTGCTTTGGCTAGTTTCCTCCTTTCCATTTTTTTGACTCTCTAATAAAAATATCTTTCCCTTCAATACCTAAAGCTTGAAGAAACAGTAAAAATCAAATGTTTAACCAGACACTTTTGCTCAACAGCAGGCCCTGAACTGTTTGTTTTCACTCTACTGCAAGTCCTTTAAAAGCTCTACAAATGGAGGGATAAAGTTTTTGTTCATTGTTTAGTTCTGTGTCATCCAGAAGTGCAGTGTTTACTCAGATGTTACAAGTTCAGTGCTATAAGTCAGTATGTGCTGTTATAAATTAAGAATTTGAGCTTTCAAAATTTGATTTTATGTTGTAATTAAATACATCTCAACAAACATTTAACTCTTAAGAGCTAACATTTCAAAGAACTCTTCCTACAGATATTCAAAACGTCTTATCTTTTTGCATGCATGTGTTTAAGCACATGGCATTTAAGGTAGCTTTCAAAGTATGTAATCGGCAACCTTAAGATGCACTTTTCCTCATTGTAAGCTTCAATTAGGCTGTAGTAAGGAGTGACTGTATCCTATCAATACTCTGCTTTAGCTATTATTTATAAACTTCTTTATTCAATAAACATTTTTGAGCCTTCACTTCCTCTCAGGCACCGTCTGCATCTTAAGCATTAAGTTGGGTGGAATACCCTTGAAAATTTTCATTAAACCATTCTTCTTGGGTCCACATTCTTAATAGTAAACCAAAATACATCTAAAATCAAGCTGTTCTGTGTTCACTGAATTGTAAACCAATAGAAAATGCTTAACTATGTAAGCATTTGTTTTGAGGTAGTGACTAAGCAATAAATATTCAATGAAATTTTCATGGCAAGTGATTATAATATGATGAGTTTATCAATCAATAAAAAATACTTATGCTCAATAATCTAATGGTAGTTATTCATTATAAGTAAGTCTCTCCAGAATTTTTAACATTTTATTATAATAAAAATTGTCAAACATAAACAAGAGTAGAGATTAGTAAAGTGAAATCCCTGTACCCATAACCCGTGCATGCACCATTGTTTTAAACATCAGTTTTTCCAAGTGTGTGTGGGAGGGGATAATGAGTGTGTTGGTCTATATGTGTGCATGCTGCAAAATTCCTTTTTTAATGTTTTTATTAATTGTGAAAAATAGCATATATACAAAACAATAAATTTCCAAGTACATTTTAACAAGTAGTCATACAACAGATTTTAAAGTTTGGTTTGGGTTAAAGTTCCACAAGTTTTCATTTATTCTTCCAGCTGCTCTAAAACACTGGAGACCAAAAGAAATATCAATATATTGATTCAGAAGTCATATTCATATGTAAAATCCTAGCCTCCTCATTATACTCTTCCTTTTCTTTTTTTTGTGAAAACCAGCATATATACAAAAAAGCCCAATAATTTTCAAGGTACATTGCAACAACTGTAGAATAGATTTCAGAGTTTGGTATGGTTTATTACAATTCCACACTTTTAGGTTTTTATTTCTAGCTGCTCTAATAACAGCAGGCCCTGAACTGTTTGTTTTCACTCTACTACAAGTCCTTTAAAAGCTCTACAAATGGAGGGATAAAGTTTTTGTTCATTGTTTAGTTCATTGTTCTAGCTGCTCTTTAGTACTGGAAACTAAAAGAAATATCACTATACTGATTCAGCACTCAGACTCATTTGTTACCCCAACCTTCTCTGTATAACTCCACCATCACCTTTGATCTTCCTCTCAATTTTTTAGGATTTTTTGGACTATGGCCAGCCTAACTTTTTCGTGTTGGAAGGAGCTATTGATAATATAGGATGAGTATATGGAGCCAGTTGATGTTCTGGAGAAGCTGGCCCCTCTACATTTCAGGAGTTATCTGGTCTGGAGGTTGTAGGTTTCTGAAAAGTCACCCTAGTACATGGGACCTTTGTAGAATCTTATTTAATGCCCTAGGTATTCTTTTTTGATTGGCAGGAGTGGTTTTGATTAGGGCTTGGCAAGTTATGATAGTAGCAATGTCTAACTGAAGCTTGCGCAAGAGTGACCTCCAATGCAGGAGGCCTAGGTTCAATTCCCAGCCCATGCACTTCCCCCCAAAAAAGAAGAAGTAAAGAAAGAAAGAAAAAACAAAACAAAAATTCAACAAATGGTACTGCAATAACAAGATACTCACATGGAAAAAGAATGAAATGTGACCTCTGCTGTACTGCACACACACACACACACACACACACAAGAGTGACCTCCAGAGTAGCCTCTTGACTCTATTTGAATGCTCTCAGCCACTGATACCTTATTTGCTACACTTCTTTCCACCCTTTTGGTCAGGATGGCTTTGTTGATCCCATGGTGCCAGGGCCAGGCTCGTCCCTGGGGGTCATTTCCTATGCCGCCAGGGAGACTTTAATCCCTGAATGTCATGTCCACATAGGGCGATAGTTTCACTTGCAGAGTTGTGCTTAGAGAGAGAGAGGCCACATCTGCGCAGTAAAAGAGATCCTCCAGAGGTGACTCTTAGGCACACCTATAGGTAAGCTAAGCTTCTGCATTATATATATAAGCTTCACAAGTGCAAGCCTCAAGATGAAGGGCTTGACCCATTGATTTGGGTGTCCTAATGTTTGACACAGTATCTGGGGTTTCCACGGTGGTAAAGTTTAATGGTTCCATAATTTTTCTCCCATCCCTCATGGGACTTTGCCAATACTTTTTTATTATCTGATTAATATACTCTGGGATGTATCAAGGTATGACATTAAGCTATACAATATTATAAAGGCTCTCATTCTTATGCTAGGCTCCCTGTGTTTGGATTGTTTAAATGATTTATCCAGATAGGTTGAGTTAGATTATGTGCTCCTGAAAATTTGCATTCTAAACAAAATAAATGTTTCTTCCTTTGGTTTCAAAGAGTAGGTGAAGTTCTAAAAAAAAAAGTCAGTGTCTTCCTTAGCCCTGTGTTCTGAATTACCTTAATCTTGATCTGATTGGCTTTGTTCTTATCTCTAAATACCAGGTTATACATATATCAAATAGCCCCTAAAAATCCAGAAATAACAATTACAACTCCAGACTAAATGTGACTGTTATAAGAGCTTACAGTCTAGGCCCCAGTTTTCCTATAAGTATTTTCTAGATGAGATCATGTAACATTTGCTCTTTTGTTTTTGGCTTATTTTGCCTCACCAAATGTCCCACATGTTCATTCACATCGTTGCATGTCTCATTACTTCTTTCCTTTTTGTAGCAGCACAATGTTCGCGCATATGTATGCACCTTTATTTGCCACTCTACTCCTCAGTTAGTGCATCTTTCAGCCACCTCCATCTGCTGGGCCTCATGTATAACATCCAAAATCAACAGCCCACAACACTCTCAAATTAGATAATTTCATTGTTCCTAAGAGAAAGATAGTCAATAAATACACCTTCACCAAATAGAAAATCCAAACCTCCCCCTAACTCTTGTCCCTCCCTCCATTATGTACCCCTGGTATTGCTATGGACTGTTGATGTTTTCCTGTTAAACATAGCTCAAAGCATGCAATAGAATTTTTCCCTTATACACTGAAGTATGCCCTCTTTGTATGAGATTCATACCTTTGCAGTAGTTCATGCAAGAACTTATATTTGTAGTGTTAATCAGTGGGATACATGAGTCCATACAACCCTTGCAATCATGTTCACCTTCAATATGGTAATACTAGACCCACTAGTGAAACACCTTCACTTCTATCTATTAACACTGATTTTTAAGTTCAACCTCATTAGCTACTGTTTGACCATCTCAAGCTTCTGCATATCTCTGGGTCCCCTATATTCTGTATTATAAACCCCTGATTTTATTTTTACCATGGTCATAAAAGTGGAGTCATACAGTATCTATCCTTTTGTGATTGGCTTATTTCATTTAGCATTATGATTTCAAGGCTCATCCATCTTGTCATATGGTTCACGATGTCATTTCATCTTACTGCTGCATAATATTCTATTGTATGTATATACCACATTTTGTTAATCCACTTGTCTGTTCATGGGCACTTGGATTGTTTCCATCTTTTGGTAATTGTGAATAGTGCTGCTATGAACATCAGTATGCAAATCTCTGTTTCTGTCACTGCTATCAACTCTTCTAGGTATATACCAAATTTAGTGCTATTGCTGGGTCATAAGGCAACTCCATGTTTAGTTTGCTGAGGAACTGCCAGGCTGTTTCATAGTGGCTGTACCATTATACATTACCACTGGCAGTGTATAAGTGTCCCAATTTCTCCACATCCTCTCCAACATTCGTAGCTTCCTATTTGTTCAATAGCAGCCCTCCTTATAGGTGTGAGGTGGTATCTCGTTGTCGTCTTGATCTGCATTTTCCTTATAGTTAATAAGAATGAGCATCCCTTCATAAGCTTTTTAACCATCTGTATTTGCTCTTCTGAAAAAAGTCTATTCTTAGCTTTAGACCACTTTAAAATTAGGATGCTTGTTCTTTTGTTGTTGAGTTGTATGATTTCCTAATGTAACTGATGTGTGATTTCCAAATATTTTCTCCCATGAATTGGCTGCCTCTTCACCTTTTTGACAAAGTCTTTTGCAGTGCAGAAGCATTTGATTTTGAGGAATTCCCATTTATCTATTTTTTGTTGTTGTTGCTTGTAACGTTTAGGAAGCTATCTCCTATTACTAAGTCTTGAAGATGTTTCCCTACATTTTCTTCTAAGAGCTTTATGGTACTGGTTTTTATATTTAGGTGTTTGATCCACTTTGAGTTACTTTTTGAATAGCATATAAGGTAAGTCTCTTCTATTCTTTTGGCTGTTGCTATCCAGTTCTCCCATATCCATTTACTGAAAAGACTATTTTGACCTAGTTCTGTGGATTTGGGGGCCTTGTGGAAGATCTGTTGACCATAGATTTGGTGGCCTATTTCTGCACTCTCAATTCTTCCGTTGGTCAATACTTCTATCTTTGTGCCAGTACCATGCTGCTTTGACCACTGTAGCTTTATAATAAGTTTTAAAATCCGGCAGTATTAATCCTCCCACTTCATTCTTCTTTTTTAGAATGCTTTTTAGCCATTTGAGGTCCCTTTCTCTTCCAGATGAATTTGGTAACTAGCTTTTCCAAGTCTTCAAAGTAGATTGTTGGAATTTTGATTGCTATTGTGTTGAATCTGTAGAATAATTTGGGTAGAACTGACATCTTAAATGTATTTAATTTTCCTAGCCATTAGCAGGGAATGTTTTTCCACCTATTTAGCTCTTCTTTGATTTCTTTCAGCAATGTTATGTAGTTCTCTGTGTATAAGTCCTTTACATCCTTAGTTAAGTTTATTCATAGATACTTGATTCTTTTAGTTGTTATTTTGAATGGAATTTTTTTCCTTAATTGACTCCTGAGTGAGATCATTGTTGTATATAGAAACATTACTGATTTTTGTACATTAATTTTATATCTGCCACTTTGCTGAATTTGTTTATTAGCTAAGATAACTTTGTTGTATATTTCTCAGGGTTTTCCACGTAACTATCATGTCATCTGTAAATTGTGAAAGTTTTACTTCTTCTTTTCCAATTTGGATACCTCTTATTTCTTTTTCCTGCTTGATTGTTTTAGCTAGAACTTCTAATACAGTGCTAGAATGTCTAGTAATTGTGTGACAGAAGGCATTCTTGTCTTGTTCCCGATCTTAGGAGAAAAGTTTTCAGTCTCTCTCCATTGAGCATGATGCCGGCTATGGGTTTTTCATATATACCCTTTATCATATTGAGGAAGCTACTTTTGATTCCTGCCTTTTGAAATGTTTTAATCAGAAAAGGATGTTGAATTTTACCAAATGCCTTTTCGGTATCAATCATGATGATCACATGATTTTTCCATTTCATTTTGTTAATGTGCTGTATTACATTAGTTGATTTTCTTGTGTTGAACC
>PVIY010002693.1:0-32551 GCA_004026745.1 Myrmecophaga tridactyla
TTGAGTCTTTCTTCTTCCAGCCCCAATCTTTTTTTGAAACCCTCCTGGGAATTTTTTATTTCACCTATTGTGGTCTTCAGCTCTAGTAGTTGTTTGTTTCTTTTTAAAAATTTCTATTGTTTTATTGAGACTCTTATATCATTCATTTTCTTGATTTCATTTACTTTTTACCTTGTATTTTCCTTCATCTACTTGAACATTTCTTTCTTTTTTTTCATGGGCAGGCAACAGGAATTGAACTTGGGTCTCCAGCATGGCAGGCAAGAATTCTGCCACTGAGCCACTGTTGCACTGCCCTTGAGCATTTTGAAAATATGTATATATATTGTAAGTCTTTGTCTGGAATGTCCATGGTGTTTCTTTTTCATTGATGTCTTTTAGATTTTTTTCCTCTTTCAACGGACCATCCATTTCCTGTTCTTCATCTTATTATCTTTTGTTGTATGCTATATTGCTTAATAATTTAAAGTGTTAACTCTGAGATTTATTTCCTGAGATGTCTGTTTCTTGATTTTATATATAGATAATGATATGAAAGAGATTTTTCTTTTTTGAGTTTCAGAAGCTAACAAAACAAAGCAAACCTAAGTAAGAAGCACCTTTTGCTGCCATTGCAAACTGATTTTGTGTTAGCTGGTGCTTTCCTTCAGAGTTCTGCCCAACTGAAAGCAAATTGCAGGGTCTTCTAGTCTTTTCTAGGCTTGAATTTGCTAGTGGCCTTTGGAATTCCCTTGTTTACAGGAATGTGAATGCCCTCTCCACACCTCAAGAAACAGACCTTCTCCCTCTTACAGATGTTCCACTGTAGGATGTAAAACAGGTCACCCTTTGCCCCAGCCAGCTCAACTCAATTGTTTCTTACTGTGCTCCACTGCCGCAAGCTTCCTTTGCCTGGAGTTCAAATTCTGCAAATGGGGGCCCAGAGGAGTTTCCCCAGTCTTTCCCCATGAGGATAAATGAGGACCCAGGAAGGGTGCCAGGAACCTTTCCAAAATTGTGATTTCTTGACTTGGCACCTGTCCAGCAAATGTAGCCTTTTACCTGTTTTCCACAGCTCTGTAGAAGTATATAATTTTTAAGTCTCCTCTACCACCTTTGTCTGGTGTGAGATGGAAGAATGACAGACCCCTCGTTGGGCTCACAGCCCAACTATTATTATCCAAAATAGCTACCCAAAAACATTGATCAGCAGTCCAAACATGCATACTGGGATCCTGGGGACCTAAGTCTTTATGACCTACCCTGGCAACAGCACATTACTCCAGGGGCTGGGTTTGAGCATCTCTCTACAGCCAGGGTGGGACTTGGGGATGGGTGGCAGTAACCACCACATAGAGGGGGCAATTCACTGATATTTACTACAATTTATAAGCCTCTTCCACCTGCTGTCTCCTGGATGTTGCACAGTGTTTACTGGACTCCAAAATGTTGAAATATTTGATTCATGCAATTCTTACCTGTTTAATAGTTGTTCTGGTAGAAGGATTGATTCCGGGAGCTATCTACTCCACCATTGTCCCACAACATTCTCTATTTTAAATTTAATCACTATATATTGTTGCAAGGGATCACCTGTTTTAGAGTTTACACCTTATATATTAATTTTAAGTCTATTAGGTGTGATACAACTAATATTCACGTGATTGTATACTTAATAATAGAGATAAATGCAGGGAAGGAAAAGAACACAGTTCTAAGAGAACATGAAATACCAAAGGTAACTCTGAGGGTATGAGGAAGGTCTCCTTGAGTATATAATGCCTTACTTGTGCTCTCAGGGATCAAAGGGATAAATCAGGTGAAAGGGGGTGGAAATTCCCAAGCAGGAGAACTTTGAGTGACACTGGGTAATAGGAGGGAGGATGTGACTTTAACAAGCATGTAACTTTGGTTTAGAGATGAAGAGGGCAGGGAGTAGGGGGAATATAGTGTAGAGCTATCAGTGAGGCCCAAATGTACTTTCTTGGTGTTCAATGGGTAAATACTTGTTTAGACAAATTTTGTGAATATCTTAGATAATTGATGAATTTTATAACATCCTGCTAGGGTGGGGAATGGTAATGGTTCCCAAATTATACTTAATAATCATTTCAGGCATACACCTGCACTGACAGTTCACTTACTAGATTTCTTTCTTTTCTTGCCTTACTCTTTTTTTTACCAGTGACACTGTGAAAACCTTCATATGATTTCTGTTTTTTTCTAAAAGAGCAGCTTAGTCTCCTATCTTACACCTAAAGCAGAATTTCTCAACCACAGGTAATTTTGCCACCCAGGCAGGTGTTTGGCAATTTCTGGTGACATTTTGGTTGTTACAGCTTGTATGTTGGGGGATAGAGGGAGTTGCCACTGACATCTAATGGGTACAGGTCAGCAATGCTGATAAATTTCCTATTTCTTATAATGCACAGAAGAGAATCCCCACAACAAAGAATTATCTGGGCCAAAAGTCAGTATATGCCAAGGTTGAGTATCTCTGCTATAAAGTGTTTTAATAATTAAAAGGGGTTATCATGTTCTCTAGACCTTAAATAAAAGATAGATAGATATGTGTGGATTTTCCTACATGAAGACAATGGGAACAGGCCTGCTTTGAGAATATACAGTGTCTTAGTTTGCCAGGTTGCTATGAAAAAACCTACAATGGGTTCGCTTAAACAGCAAACATTTATAAGCTTACTGTTCAGAGGCTAGAAGTCCAAAAGTGAGGCATTGGCAAGGCAATGCTTTCTCCCGAAATCTATTGCATTCTGGTGCTGGCTTGTCACAACTCTTGGGATTCCTTGGCTTGCATCTTTGCCTCCTGATTAAAGGCAACATCCTTTCCTTAGTCTGCTCTTCTGGTTTTTCACTTACTTCCAGTTTCTAGCTCCTCTAGTGTTTCTCTGTCTTCTGACTTCCAGTTTCTTCTTTTAATAAGGCCTCCAATAATGTGAATTAAGATCTCCCCAATTCAGTAACCCAAATCTCAAGTAAAAATATCGCCTTCAAAAGGTCTATGTGGCAGGAACATCAATTAAGATTATGAACGTGACTTTGTTAGGATACATAATTCAATCTACCACATATGGATTGGAACATGTGTCAGTTTTGCACATGTTTTGCTTGAGATGCCTATTAAATGAGCCCAGATGATATTAAAAGGCAGGTCTTGACTGGGGATTGAAATCTTGAGTTTTTAAATTGCAGACAATTGAAGCCATGGTCATAGATGAGATTGCCTAATAGAAGCAACAAGAGTGAAAACAAAGAAGAGACTAGGACTGAGACTTCAGGAACCCCTTATTTAACAACTGGGTAGAGAAGAATGAGCCTAGAACCTATGAAAGAAAATTAGAGAGAGCAGGCAGAATTCAAAGAGGTAGAGGAAAAAAAAACAAAAGCAACATAGAGGAGTATGATGTCTTGAAATCCAATGCAAGAGATGTTTTAAGAAATAAAAACTGATTTGTTGTGCTAAATGCTTCCAAGAGAAGAAGCAAGGACAGAAAATTCATTTTATAGAAAGGCATGAAGTTCATCAGTGGCCTTTGAGGAGGCTGCTTCATTTGAGTGATGGAGGCTAAAACAAGATTGGAGTAGGACTAAGTTGCAGTGTGGAATTAGAGACAACTCTTCTAAAAGTTCTTATTGTAAAGGGAAGTGGAGGTTGCAGGGGCATATGTGTAGAATCAAGATTAATACAGAAACAGACTCGAGCACATCTGAAGTCTGATGCAATGATTTGATTAGAAGCTAGCAGTGCAATATACAAGGGAGAAAAGAAGTTTATTGTGTAAAGTTTCTCAGAAGGTATAAGGAGATAGGATGCAAAAAGAAAAAAGTTTGACAAATACCTGAGGGACATTACTCTATTGTAACAGGAGGTGAGAATCAATAAGTATTTTTATTGATTGATTTACATAGAATCTATACAATATGGCCTATAGAGTATGTAGGGATATATTTTACCCAACTAAAATAGGATGAAACAGAGTCAACATTGCTATTTTTTCTGTTCTTCAAATCAACTAATCATATTTCCACAAGACAATTCTAGGAAATGGTCTACAACTTCCCCAAATCTGTTTCTTTCCTTCATTAAAATATCCTGCCTATTCTGTGTTCTCTAGGAAACTTTCTCTGTACCCTCAGATGGTTGTAGATGCTCCTTTTTACATGCTCTGGTCACACTCACCATAGTGTATTGTAATTATTTATTTCCCTGTTTAAGTCACCCAACGCACTGGGAGCAGATCAGGGTATGGTCATAGTCCAGTATAGAACACAAACCCAACAGTAAATAGATGGCTGGTAAGTACTTCCTACAGGGCTGAGCTTCACATTTGTTTGTTTGTTTTTTCATGTAAATATCTGCCTGGTGGACTATCTTGCATTAGCAAATTGATATATCTCTAATATTATGCATTAAGCTATTGCATATATATGTATGCAACAGTGAGAATAACCCCCTTAGTTAAAATACAGGCTTCTCTGTCCTAAGCAGCTTTCCTGAACAGAAGGGTTAATCCTAGTTAATTAGAAATCCAGTTAGACAGAAAATTCCACTAACTGGAGACCTCCATTAAAAAATTATATTAATTATATATTAATTATTAATAATTTGTAATGACTACATATTATTTATTATAATTATGTTGCCAATGGGAAATATTAACAGAGAGGCATAAAATTCAGTAAAGTGTATATGCTATTTAATTGAGAAAGTAAAATATTAATACATTATAGAATAGTTTTATAATCAGCTGCAAAACTATGCAAAAAATTCAACGAATCATTTAACAAAAAAGTGTTGATTATGTTATAAGATTTAGGTCTGGGGTGAGGACATGTGGGCCCAAGGTGGACTAGAATATTCTGGGAAATCTTCATGCAGAGGTTTACTTGAGTTAGAGTTTCCCTAGCCCACCCATAAGTCAAATAACAAATTAAGCTGTATTGTTACAGTTGAGTATTTTTTTAATGCAAGTCAATTGTACGTCTTTATTTGGGTTTAATTGTATTATTCTTTATAATCAGATTTTTTTTGCTTGAAAAATAATTTTACAAAGTATTTTTTATTTAACTGAAGACTCGAATTTGAAAATACCCCATTTTTCCTCTGCCTATGTCTTTTTCTTTCATCATTCTCTGCAAGAATTATTTATATAAGTTCGTATATAAAAGTGAAAGCCATCACAAACTAAACAACTCGGCTGTTTCTACCCTTTGATGTGGCTTTAACCTTGCCCTCTTCCTGGAGGCCTGAAAAGATAAAGACTGGTTGCCTGTAGCCTTCAGGAAAATGAATCAGTGGCAGAGAGTGCATGTTCCTGCATTTGTGAATAGCAAACGCATCCTAGAAAATTTTCTATTTTCCATTAGTGCTTTTTTTCATGCATTTTACTGTGGCTGCCAATCAATTCTAAGAGTTTCCAATGTGACTATTATGTACTCCCTGTTGTTTTCCCTATTGGTTATCTACCCAGTAAAATGCCTAATCTCTGACTTAGCATCCCAAACTCTCCATAATGTGGTACGGATGGTTTTATTTCTATACTTTAGCAAATTATTATTCAACTTTCTCAAACATGTCCTACATCCTCCCCACTCAGCTACTTTTGCCTCTGCTTGTTCTGATTAGAATCACATTGTCTGTATTCTCCTCCCTTATCTCAGCCTGTTAAAACAATCCACATTCCATAAAACCCTTCTCAACACTCCCAGTTAAAAATAATTTCTGTCAAAAAAAAAAAGATGATTTTTATATCACTTCCACTTAAAGGATGTGTATAGGATCTTCATCCATTCATTCCTTCAACAAAATAATTCATTTATTCAACAAAAAAATCTATCATTAGCTTGTGCCTGGACCGAACATTGACGATAAAGTGGAAACAAAGCAGGCATCTTCCCTTCCCTCTTGGAACATGACAGTCTAAAGGGAGAGGTAAACATTCTGTGAACTGTTAAAATCACAAGGGCTTTAGGATAGGTGCTTTACCTTTGGGGCTATTGACTTTCTAAAAATTTTCTGTTCTAATCATGACATTAAAGAGTTGTAGAGATTCCTCTTTGTGAGACTAAATATGCAGCTAGAACACACTTAGAATAAATTAAGATATACAGGTTGGAAATTGAAGATCTCTGCTAAGTGGAAAGGGTAGCTCAACATTTTGAATGCAAGCTAATTTGAAGCTTCAATTACAGCTCTTGGAAGCAATGGTCAGGGAAACCATGTACAGGTTCTTTAAAATGATCATATTCAGCAACATGTGCTCATATTCAGCAACCATTATGTAGCCCTCACTACCACTTCCAAAATAAAATTATAAAATAAAATAATAAAATAAAATAAAATAAAATAAAATGCCCTCTACTGGTCTAATGCCTGAGTTTTGAGCACAGGGAGCATAAACAGGTAAGGCTAATGCAATTCTATTAAGAATAAGGGGTCCTTAGAAAGTTAATTAAAGAACTGCCATATGACCTGGCAATCCACTTCTAGGTATTGACCCAAAAGAGTTGAAAGCAGGAACTCAAACAGATATCTCTATACCATTGTTCATAATAGCATTTTCACTATAGGCAAAAAGTGGAAGCAACCCGAGCTGATTTACCCATCAACAGAAAAACAGATAAATAAAATATAATGTAGCATATTATGGAATATTATTCAGCTGTAAAAAAAGAATAACATTCTGATACATGCTACAATACAGATTAAGCTTGGGACATCATATGGAGTGAAATAAGCTATGCACAAAAGGACAAATATTGTGTGATTTTACTAATATGAAATAACCAGGATATGCAAATTCAAAGTATATTACTGCTTATCAGGGATGGGAGTTGGAGGTGATGGTGGGGAATGAGGAGCTAAAGTTTAATGGGTGCAAAATTTCTGTTTTAAGTGGTGGAAAGGTTTTGGCAATGGATCGTTATGTAGCACAACATTGGGAATGCAATTAATACCACTGGATTATATATTTAAGAGTACTTAAAGAGGGAAACGTTACATTGCATAAGTGCTACCACAATAAATTTTTTTTTAAAAGTAATGGGCAACATGGAACAGAAATCCTGGGATGAGCTGGGAGTAAGCATCAAAGGATTGAGAAAACCTTCTTGACCAAAAGGGGGAAGAGAGAAATGAGACAAAATAAAGTGTCAGTGGCTGAGAGATATCAACCAGAGTCGAGAGGTTATCCTGGAGGTTATTCTTATGCATTAGATAGATATCCCTTTTTCAGTTATGTTGTATTGGAATGGCTAGAGGGAAGTACCTGAAACAGTAGAGCTGTGTTCCAGTAGCCTTGAATCTTGAAGATGATTGTATCATGAAATAGCTCTTACAATGTGACCGTGTGATTGTGAAAAGCTTGTGTCTGATGCTCCTTTTATCTATGGTATGGACAGATGAATAGAAGATATTAATAAGAAATAGACAAATAATAGGGGGAACAAAGGTTTAAAAATCTATTTTAACCTTTGTTCCCCCTATTATTTGTCCACTTCTTATCCATAACTATATTGAATCTATATTGAAATATCAGTGGTCCATGAGAGGGAGGGGTATGGGGCATGGTATGTATGAGTTTTTCTTTTTGCTGGAGAGTTGCAAACATTAAAAAAAAATGATCATGGTGATGAATACACCACTATGTGATGATATTGTGAGCTATTGATTGTACGCCATGTATAATGCTTGTATCTCATTATATTGATATTTCTTTTAGACTCCAGTACCTTAGAGCAGCTAGAAGTAAAAACCTAACATTGTGGAATTGTAACCCATACCAAATTTTGAAATCTGTTCTACAACTAATTGTTGCGATGCACTTTGAAATTTATTTCTTTTCTGTATATATGTTTTTTGCACAAAAAAGAAAAAAGAGGAGGAATGTAACAGAGAAGATAGGATTTAACAAATGAGTATGACTGCTGAATCATTATATTGATTTTTTTGATCTCCAGTGTTTTAGAGCAGCTAGAAGAAAAAATGAAAAATTGTGAAACTGTAACCCATACTAAACTTTAACATCTATTCTATAACTACTTGTTAAAATGTACTTAGAAATTTATTGATTTTTGTATATTTGTTATATTTCACAAGTTAAAAAGTTCAAAAAAAAAGTAATGGGAATGATGTTCAGCATTTACAATTGAGCTTTCTGTTTATGTATCATTTAAAAATATAAACAAATTTGAGTTATAAGTAAAATAAGCACTGGCTTTGCACATTTCCTAACATATGCAGCCCCATTACTAACTGCTACAGAATCCTGAGTTGTAGGTACAGGGACTCAGAATAAAATTACCATTTCTGAACTCATAATTTTTAATCCCTCAGTTCAAAGTGACAGGAAATGACACACAATTGTATAATATGAATTTATAAGAATTAGCATTTAAAACAAATCAAAACAGAAAATTTTGAACTATAAACGTATGCTTACAGCTGGAATGAATGAAATAGGCATGAAAAGAATCAGTTTGAAGTACCATGTTAAACCTCTGAACAAAATCTTATAACAAACGATCAAAAACAATGGTAAAACATTCCCTCAATCAACATTGCTGATAAGAGATTCAGACATGAAATTAATATCACAGGGATGAATTTCATTTGCCAATCATCCTTCCTCCAGCAATTGATCAAGTGGTCAACAGATACATTTAAATCAATATGTAAAACAGAGATAGACCCAGAGGTTAAGCAATGTTCAATTTCACATAAATGGTTTTAGCAATGGGTTCGGGAGCAAATAGATAACTGCTTGTTGGGCTGTTTGTTCAGAATAGGGAGTATATAAGGATTTTTACTGAATACTCTATCTCTAGGTGCTGGGCCTTTTCTGGAAAGTTGACTGAGTTAGGATTGGTGGTTGTGGTGGTGGAGGCGGGTATCAAAGGTGACAGGGATTCTAGGCTTGGTCATGGGAAATTTACACAACAACATGACAACTAGCTAAAAGATAGAGCAACTCTCTTTCTTTACCATAAAGAGATTGCAAAATAAAGGACTACAATAATATTATAAACAAACCTGACATCTCTCAATTCTTGGTATCTACCAGCTAATCCCAGTGCTGTACAAACTACATTGTCCCTTTTCTTTGGGTTTCTTCCTGGGCTTTGGGTGCTACTGGAGAAAGCTTTAACTTATCAGTGGTTCTTCTATAGATGCTTGCCTCATGGATACTCAGAAATTATTTTACTGCTTCTCCCCTAAAACACTTTTCCCCACCGTAGTGGTTCTGTTCCCTTCAAGCTCTCTGGCCCACTCACAACACTCTCTGCAGACTATATCCCTCTCAATTTGCATTAGTTTTTTTTTTGTTTCATTCATTCTTTTTTTAAGTGCAATTTTATCGAAATATATTCACATAACCTATAACCACCTAAAGCATACAATCAATGGTTCATAGTTTCATCATTAGCTGTACATTCACCATCACAATCAATTTTTGAATATTTTCATTACTACATAAACAATAAAAATAAGAGTAAAATAAAAGTAAAAAAAGAACAACAAAAATATACCACACCTCTTATCACCCCCTATTTTTTATTTATTCTTTTGTCTCTATTTTCTTACTCATTTGTCCATACAGTGGATAAAGGGATTATCAGTCACAAGGTTTTCATAATCACATGGTCACACTGTAAAAGCTATATAGTTTTACAATCATCTTCATGAATCAAGGCAATTGGATTCTTGGATTCTAACATTCAGTGGTTTCAGGGTTTCTTTCTAGCTACTCCAACACACCAAAACATTTTCAATCAGTTGTTTCAACTCCTGTATCATGTTTAAAGTGTTGGTTTGCTCTTTTGACTGAGCGATATCTTCATTTTTTCTAGTATGACTTTTTTTTGTTGTTGTTGTCTAGGCATCTGATTTCCTTGATCAATTTATTCTGGAAATCACTTTTACTCTTTTACCTAGGGTTTCCTTGTTGGCTGACTTTATTCTTTATCTGTTCTCTGGCATTCAATTCAACTTATTCTAGATCTTTAGTATAGCTTCTGTTTAACTGATAAGAACTATTCAGCTCCTGTTTTTCTGGTTTTTGTCCTGCCTATAGGGAAGCATTTTTGAGGAGGTTCTCCCCAGATATAATTAACCCCAAATTTTCCCAAACAAGGCAGGCCCCAGTCTCAGGAGGAGGGTATAATCAGTATCAATCTCCCCTCATGTCAAGACCCAGCAAGTTGTCTGACTTTTCTTTCCAGCTGCTAGATAATCTGCTTCACCTACCCTGCCTAGCAGGTGATGATTGTCAGCCCACAGCTCCTCATTGGCATGAAGTGTTATGGAGCTTAAATTCTCAGACTGCCAGGGGCATGGTTGAGAGAGAAGCTGAGGAGCAGGCAAATTTAAATTGTTTCTGATTTCCACCCCCTGAAGTCTGACTTTTCTGAAGGAGGGCTGTCATTTGAGCTGGGCCCCATCCCCTTTTTAGGGGGAAAATACACCCTTTAGGGAACTATCTCCTTCATATAACTTATTACTTTTTCTCTCAGACCTATCTTAACTCTGCCCTTGCTTGGGTCAGCAGTGACAATTGAAAATTGAGCCTTTCTCTAATAAACTACTTAGAATACCTTAAAAAAGAAAAAAAAGAGAATAAAATAAATAAAATAAATTCCCTCTTCAGAGCCAGGCTCCCAATCCCCAAAGTTTGCCAGTCAAGAGCTGGAATTGGGACCTGGCTCTATGGGTCTCTTTTTGGGGGGCCCACCTTATTGCAGTATTCTGAGCTTGGTTGACTCCAAAATCCTTTCATTTTTCTTTGTCATCCTTGTCTCTTCTCTGCTGGGAGTGATCTCAGCATTATTTTCCTGCTTTCTTTGGATTTATCTGTGCTTAGAGCTTGTATTCAGCAAATTTGTTCATTAAAATCACAATTGGAGCTTGGTTGAGCTACCTTCCCTTGCTCCTAGTAGAAAATACTACTTTTTCCCATGGGGAAGTAGCTCCAACAGAGTCTGCTATGGCAGTAGAGGAGGGGCACCAGCCTTTGCACTTTGGGAATTTTACTTAGAGCTCTGTCTTGTGATCTCAGCCCTTCCACCCATTCCAAACTGGTATACAATATGTGTCCAGTCATAGATTTCCCCCAGTTGTTCCAGACAGTTGTTCCAGACAATTGCTGGCTATTTATTAGCTGCTGTACGGGATTAAGTAAATTCCACACCTCACTATGCTGCCATCTTGCCCTACCTCCTTAATTTGCATTGAATTTGCAAATGCAAATGTTTTAAAGAATTTTCTGCCAGAATTTTATGAGATATTCCCCTCTAATGATGTTGCATTATGCTTTATCTCCCTTATTTGCCCATAGCTCTTTGGCAAAATCCCATCAATTTTCTCTCCACCCATTTTCCCACTGACATATTCATCCCATTCTTATTCTTAAAATCTGGGTTCAGATACTCATAATTGCATGCAAATGATCATAATTACCTTCTCATTGGTTGTCTACTCCAGTGTCTTCACCCTAGTCTATAATTTTCACTACCAGAAAAGTTGTCATTTGCTAAAGCATAAAGTGTAGTTCACTGTTTTTAAAAATAAAAACAAATACCCTGCTGCTTACATAGAACAAATTATCTAGCCTAGAATTGTCTATCATGTAAAGCTTTCCCTAATGTAGTCCCAACCTAAAAGTAAAAATGATCTTTCAATTTTCCCACCCCCAACAGGATCTTCTAGAAGTGGGATACTTTAGCTTAAATCAAAATTCCTCATTTCCATGCCAGAATCAATATTCACTCTTTATTAAATGCCATTCCTTGCCTCCACTTCTCCCTGATGAATTCTACCTACTCATCTTCCATGCCCCCATGCATGTTTTACCTCTATCCTGAAAATTTCTTACATCGAACATATCCACTCTATCTTTCCCTTATACTCTCTTATCACTTTGTTTATATGCTCATTATGGTCTTTATTTTGGTTGTATTGATTATAACTGGGTATCTCTCTGTCCCTGCCATCCTTCTTCTTCTTCCTTGAGGTCAAGATGCATATGTTATTCAATTTTGTACTTCATAATGATCCTATTATATATCTTTGACGAGTGGGTACTCATGAAATGTTTCTTGTATTAGATTAAATAACTTTAAGCAATGATGTTGGATGGCTGTGGAACAGAGAGAATTAGCTAGTTGTAGTCAAAATCTAATTTATCTCCAAAATGTGAGCCAGAAACTATGCTGGACACTGGGAATAGAGTAATAAACAAGGTGAGTAAGATTTCTGCTCCACTTGCACATACCTTCTAAAGAAGGAAGACAGACAATTAAACCATCATTCTAAGATAGTGGTAAGTGCTAAAGTCAGTATAAGAAAGCATTGTGTGTATATGGGTGAGGAGACCATAAAAGGCTAGATAGTGCTGCTTCAGCTTGGATCATCAGGAAAGGCTTCTCTGTTGAGGTATCATTTAAACACAATGTGAGTGCTACCAAGGAGTTCACCATGAGAAGATCTGAGAGAAGAACATTTTAGGCAGAGGAAATTGCTCCTTCAAAGGACCCAAGGGGAGACCAAGCTGAGCATGTTCAATGAACCAAAAGAAAAGGTTACTGCCCCTGGCATATGTTAGAAAAAATGAAAAAAATATTCAATGTGAAGACAAAAAGTTACTAAGGCCAGGAATACTTATCCCAGGACATAGGTACAGATGAGAAGGAAAACGTGTTTTGAGTGGAAAGGACCTGAGAAACATGGATTACTGGATTGTCTCTATCTCTCTTTCCTTTTTACCTCACCATCCTCTGCCTGCTTTCAAGTGTGCATGTTTATTTTCCTTTATAAAATATATTTTAAATGCATTTTCCTTTTAAAAATGTATCACATGCTTACAAAATTTGAAGACAGTACAAAAAGTGAAAAAGTTGCATGTATGTGCATATACACACATATAACTACAGACAAGATCATCTTCAATGTATACATGCTTATTTTATATCTTTTCTTTCTCATTGTCTCTCAGAACTTCCCCTAAGTCTCTCTTTTGCCCTTTCAAAGAGTCATGAATTAGAACCAAAATATCTTTCTATTGTTTCTGGACTTTCTTTCTTTCCTATTGGTAATTAAAAAGCAGAGAGTTGAAAATTTTATACTTTTCTCTCAAAAAAAAAAAGCCAGAAAGTTTGAAAGGAAGAAGGAAGGAGAACACAATCCACCACAGAGCCAACAAACCTCACTACCAGTGTGTTACCATCAGCGTAACTTCAAAAAACCCTGTCTGTACTGTAGATTGACTTTCTGTTTTCTTGCTCTGCAAATAGGTAGCTCATAAATTGATTAAAGAGCGTGAAATAAATGACTTTGATTTCTGAAGGTTTAAATCCAAGCCTATTTTATTTACTAGTTTATTGATTTAAGGAGGTCATATTATAGAACAGTATAGTCAAGTATCGGAATAAAGAGCTGAGGGGAATAAAGAGCTGGTGGGACTGGCCATAAATACTTTAGTTATGTCTGTTCTAAGCTAAATGATGAGTAGGAAGAATGAGGTATCCACAGAATAGTATTTTATGCACATTCAAATGGAATTGATGACATGTCAAGTCTAGATTGAGGAGAAATAGAATCCTTATGCCTTACACATAACATAGGTATTGAGAGGTTAGGTCTGGATTTTATGCTTACCTCTTTTTCACATCTTCTTTGAACATACCTCTACAAAACGCAAATATCCAACGGGTAACTGACAATTTAGAGGCAGCAGTAATGGTGTGGAGATAAGGATTATACAGATTTTTCAAAGTGTAGAAATACTTCTATTAAACATGCATTATTTTCATCATCTGAAAACAAAAACAATTTGTGTGTATGTGTGTGTGTGACACTTTGGCTTTTACACTAAATGAGATGAAAACACATCATTTAAATGTATATCTCTGGCTCCAGTGTTGAAATTAGTCTGTGGGGGATCAGACAAGGCTGAAAACAGGAAGATCAATTGGGGAGTTGTTGCAAGCAATCCATTCAAGCAATGGCCCAGGAGGGCAATTGGTGGTGATGGTGACAATCAGTTAGATTCAGAATATATATTGAGGATAGAGACTTTAATGATAGGTTGGATTTTAGATGGCTGTAGTAGATTGAATTATGTACCCCAACAATAGGCATGTTCTTAATATTAATCTTTATCTCTCTGGTTTTGAACCCCTTGAAAACAAAACTTTTGAAGATGGTATTTTTAGTAAAGGTGTAGCCAGCAAATCAGATGGGGCTTAATCTGTATAACTGTATATAAGCAGAAGAAATTCAGTAGCCAACAGTCAGAGAAGGCCATGTGGGAATAAGCAAGAAGTCAGTGGAAACTGAAAGGCAGATACAAGGACAGAGAAATTGCTGTGTGATGAGAGGCAGAGATACCAGCCAATGAACCCCAAGGGTTTTGACAGGTCAGTGCCAGAACACTACAGAATTTGAGAGAATGCTTGGCCTTGCCAATGCCTTGATTTTGGACCCCTGGCTTTCCAAACTGTGAGCCAGTAAATTCCTGTTCTTTAACTCTATCCATCAACCCACCGTGTACTATTTATCATAGCAGCTGGCAAACTAATACAATGTGTGTGCGTGTGTGTTGGTAGGGAGGCAGGGAAAGTGTCAAATATGAAGATGAAGCCTAAGCAACCAAAGGAATGGAGCTGACATTCACTTAGATGGAGAAAATTAAGGGTGGAACCTTTGTTGTTGATGAGTAGTTTGGTTTGGACCAAATATTTGAGATGTCTGTAAGATTGGAATGACCACAAATAGGTAGTAGAATACAGAGGCTAGGGCTCGAGGGAGATGGCAGAGTTAGAAATACACATTTATGAAATATCAGCATATAGACAGAATATGGAGTCATGAGACTTGACAAGATACCCTAGGGAGTAAGTGTCTACAGAGAAAATTAAAAGTCCAATGTCTGTTGCCTGGGGATCTCCCGTATTTGGAGATTTTGTTCTCTCAAAAGAGGATAAGGCAAGAGAAAGTGAAGACAAGGGCTACTACTATTTTAAATGGGAAAAGAGAAATCAGGTGGCATTTTCATGAACTGAGAAACATAATCAGCCGATGGGAAGGAGGATAGATTGAAGGTATGTAGGAAGAGGAGAAATTGAGAGTAGGAAAATGAATGGAACAAGGGAATGGAGTAGGACTACAGTACCAGGGTTCCATTTGAGGCTAATGGCTATGAATTTAAAGTGAGACCAGTCAGCAGAGTTGTGTGTTTTTCCCCAGCCACATCCATCCCCCTGAGGAAGATGCAAAGTACATGACAATCTAGACTTAACTCACTAACCTAACAGGTATTTTTTTGTGGGCAAGTAAAATGTAAGAAGAACAGAGCAAAGAATTTGAAGGTGCATGCAGGGAGTTGTTACAATGAGAATATGGAACTGATGTTGGGTGGAAGGGAAATGAGGACAAGTGAGAAAAGTGTTGGAGAGTGTATTTTTTTATATGGTTGGTTTTAGAGGCTAGCACGAATGAGTAGAAAAATTATGGCATGGTTATATTTAACGATAATGTTGAGCTCCAGGGAATGGCCTTGGGAGACTGGCTAAGAAAGGTTGTCAGATGATATCAATGGAGGAGAGATGGTCCAATAACTAAGAGATGAGTTTATTGATAGAATAGTCTACATGTGTATTGCAAACTCTGAAGAATTGGACAGGAGAGTTTTTGAAGCATGGGGCAATGATCCAGATAATATCTGTAAGAATGAAGAAGTAATAGGGCAAGGATCTGTAGATTTCCACAGTAAGAAAGGTTAGTGACTGCTAAATAATGACTTAATAAACTTCAATACTGGGGTGGGGAGAAGTTTTGAGAGCTTCTTATTCTTCAAAGATATACACAATGGGAAAAATTGGTTTTGGAACCACTTTAAAACACATGAAGCAGTATGTGCTCCATAATTATTAAGATTATTAAAGATACAGTCACTGTATTAAGCATTTTAATCAGATTTTTCTCTAGTACATAACTTACTGCTTGGCTGATTATCTGACCTTTGGAATGAAAATAAGCTTAAGCTAACTTGATTTAGAGAATCTTATAGGCTAAATTCAATCACTTATATAATTACTAAAGGCATTTCACAAAAACCCAATTTAGGGAATTTGAAGGACATGAAGTATGGGAAGAATGTATCTTTTATTTTGAAACATATGTCCTGCACTTAGAAGAGACCAGCAGTCAAGAAATCTAAATAGCTCAGCCTGTTATACAAGGCACTTGGAGCCCATCTGTGACCTGCATTTTAAGCCTTAATGATTCCTATTCAACCAAAACATCTCTTTGCATCCTAGGCTGGTCAGAAATATAGATCATTAGATCTCAATTACAAGTGATTTTTAGCAAAAGAGTTGATATTAAGTATATTTTTTAGCAAATTCATGTAAAAATTATGTTTAAGAATTACCGTTAGATATTTGCAATTAGAAAATCCAGTTACAAAACAATAGTAAAAAAAAGCTATTTTGTGAGTTCACAAAAAAATATTTTCAAGAGTTTATAAGTGCTTCGTAAAACTATACTTTCTTCAAAGATGACATCACAGAAGGTAGCTCTGATAGGTCTATGGTTTCCATTTACGGGAACTTAAAATCAATGTTCTGCATGAAGAAAGTATTCCATATTTGAGTACAATTACTATTTACTTAATTATCTGTTATTATTTTTTGGTCAGATGGTGTCATTTTATATGAACCTCCATTTTGTAATGTGATAATTATATCATTCAGTGTCTAAACATCCTGGGAATGAAAAGTGTACTCATTTGCTTTATTCTGGAAACATTATATATTTAGGATTCTAATGGTGTAAAATATTGTACAAGGTCATAAATGGATGCACATACACACACATATATACACACAAACACATACATGCATTTCAAATACACATACCAGGTACCCAGATATTTTAATTGTGTAATATAGTACATGAAGATAGATACACTATTATTTGTATTTGCTATTTTTAAATAGCAGAATGGATGCTGCACTATTTTCTGAATGAAAAGAAATGCTAATACTCCTCCAATGTAACATTTCTATATAGAAAACAAACTCTGTAATGTCTATCATCTATAAATGTTAATAATTTTGCATGCACATTGATGAGTTTACTATAAAGAGTAAAGTTATTGGAAAAATCCTCTAAATGGAAATAAACTTTTAAAATAATATATTAAATGACGCTAAACATTGTTTTGTTAGCTACCAAACTAACAATAAGGCAGTAATAGCTTAAATCAAAACAGTGACAATATATGCCTCATAAAGGTCAAAACCAAACCCTTTAACTAAAGATTCCATCTGTGTTCCTCTTTTGTGAATTTATGTATTGCAGACATAGGGTTTTTTTTTTTTTCTCCATGCGACTTGCATTACAATTATTTTCAGTGCTTATTTTCAAATGCTATTTTATTCTGACCCTCAGTTGGAGATGAGCACTAAGAAAACACTCCATAATCTCCGATTTTTGCCATGAATTTTTTATTCTCAGAGGATTAGATCACAAATATTGACACAATTTAAAGTAATCATCTAGAAACTCTTATGTCAGCAACAGGGTTTTACATTTTGAGTTTTGGGTTGCTCTTAGGAATTGTTCATAACATAGTATTTGTTAATGCAGAGTAAAATTGACAACAAATACTTCCTAATATCAATTAATAGCATTGTAAAATCTATTTAGAAAACAACTACACTATTAATATTTCATAATTCTTTAAAAATGCATACTTTTTAATAAGCTTTTTGAGGGAGAAGCCACTTTCAAAAATGCAGTCCTGTGTCTCTGCTGCCAATGGTGACCTATTGCAGAAAGTGATGTAGTAAAGACAGCTGTATCCAAAATGAATATGACAGTGCCTGGCCCTTGAGAAACATGTTGAACGAATACATTAACTCTCTGGAAAACTTCAGGGGTACAATGTTGAACACATTTCTATTTCTAACTTTTCTGTGTTGCTTTCCTGTTGTGTTCCTCTTGATAGCATTGAAACACTTACTGAAAATAATTCACTTTAATGTCACACATTGTGGTATTCAATAACTACCTTGGTTCAATAACTACATTATACACCTTGTTATTTAATATTATTATGCAATAATATAATTATTAATGAATAAACTTGTTAATTAAGATGTCAATTAATAAAGATAAATTATTAATGTAAAGACTACATTAATAAAATATCTTGTACTAGGAATTGAGAATGACTTGGTATTGCTGGAGGAATTTTTGTTTTACAACACTTTAATATAAATGATATTTCGACACATAGCCCTCTTGTTATACTGGACTTAAATATTAAGATTTAAACAGATTCTTGCTTTGATTTCTAGCAATGCACAGTTGGTGAATGTTGCAATTTGTACTTTTAGGCAAGTTTATGCCATTAGCAAGTTTAGTTTCTTTTTTTCTTGTACAAATTATTAACATTGAGATTATTCACAGAGGTTAACTTCTAGGTTTTCTACTACTAAGGTTCACCAGATAGGATGATTGAGTAGAGAAAGGAAAACAAACACTATTTTGTCAGTGTTCTATCTGGCATAGCAAGTTCAAGAAAGAGCTGATGCCCCTGAATGAAGAATAACTGATTACTCTTCTAGGTCTTCAACTCTGGATGCATTCCTGCAAGCTCATATGCTTCTTGGACCACATTTAAGCCAAATAAAGAAGAATTATCTTCAAATTTGACAGTCATGTTGATAATATACATAGTTAATATCCACAAAAAATGCTGGTAGACAGTATTATGTCTCAGAAAAAGAACTTGACATATAAAATGGATTCTGTGACCTGGGGGTGCCTGCTCAATTTCCTCCCTCAGCAGCTTCTCTGACAGGACCTGATGTGGCAGCAAGATATACGAGCACAGATGTGCTGCCACCCCAGACATCAGAAGCAAGACCAGATAACCATGAGCATGAGGCCATGGTCCACTCCAGCCTCATAACTCCGGGCGACGCCTGCAGCTACACATCATCCCCATCCCTTTTGGTGCATTTTTTTCTTTAAAAGTGCAAGCTCTCAGAAAGAGAGCTGGAGCCATTTTTCTTTCCTTTTTGCTGGCAGGTTTCACTGGCTCCTGCCTGCCTTCTCTCACTCCCTGCTCTCTCCCTGCTTTCTCCCTGCTTTCTCTCCCTTCCTAAACTTATTAAGCTTTGACTAACTGTCCTGTGTGGATTCCTTAATGACTCCATGCCTAACATAATGGTGCCAAAACTTGGGTTGGAGGTCTGATTGAGGCTTAGCTCTACAGCCCCTGGGGCTATGGAAACAGCCTTTCAGTAGACTCCATCTCTGAATTGCATGGTCTTTCAGGTTCCCATGTGATTGATGGCTTGAGTCCACTGGCTCAGACCATTGTAACACAATGCCAGCCCACCTTCACAGCACTCAAACATCTACAACTAATTTTGCACTAGGTAAGTGATGCCTTTCTGCCCAGATCCTCACCTCATGAGTTTTGTTTTGTGTCCTGGTTACACTTTGGCCTGCCTCTGTGTGCCTGGCCTAAAGTCTGAGTTCAGTCAAAACTACCAAAAAGTAGCCTAGGGGATTCCCTGAGTGAAAGACTGCACACATTTTCCTGGTCCCTGACAACAAACCGGGGATGCCTGCTTTGTTGTTGTGACTGAATCATGGATCTGGGTACTTAGTCTCACTTAAAGCTATGCCTGCCCATAAGCCACCAATGGAGCTGGCAACTGTTAGCCTCAAAGAGAGCTGTTAAATATGTCTTCACAAGTAGACCTCCATAAGCCTCCTGCAAGCAAAATCCCTAATACATAGCAAACCTCCCCTCCATTTTAATTGAAATTTAGCCAATAATCATGGGTAATGACCAATCAATTGCTGATTCTACCCCTCTCAGATGTTTACTTTGTAATCTCAGTAAACTCCAATTAAAAAGAAAATAAAACCAAAGAAACTTATTTTTCTCTTTAATTTGGCTTGGCCACAATACCCTTTAAGACAACAGAAACGTTGGCTGGAAGATGGCACTTTTCATTGGCAAATTCACACTGAACTTGATACTTTTATTTGTTGTGAGGACATATGGTCTGAACTTTCCCTATTCCCTACTCCCAAGCTTAACAAATGTATTAAAGTCTTGACCTTCCTCTGTGCTACTCTATCACCTTGTCTCCTTCATAAAAAGCCATCTAAGCCTTCTACCTCTCAGCAAACTCCCTTAATGCTAAGGAGTCCTTCAATCACTCCTAACTGGTGTGATAAATATTTCCTATCTGTTTAATTGTTAACTAATATATTCAGTGTACTAAGTATTTGATGCCTGTTTGATAGCCGATGTGTTCAGTCTAATTATTGATTGGTATATTTGTTTAAACAGGGAACCTTTGGGCTGTATTGAAGATTGGAAAAATTTTGGTTATTGCTTCGGGAGGGGAAAAAACACAGAAATACTTTTGAGAGGAAAAAATAGAGTGTTTCTGTCTTTCTCTTAAAGTAAAGTAATGAATTTCCTATTTGCTTCTGTGTGCATTTTCAATGTATAATCTCACACCTCTGGATAGTAAGAACAAATTAATAAGAAAATTCTTAACAAGCTCTATCTGAACAACTTAAAAATAATTAGGCACCAGTACTATATAAATTAGTACTGCTGAAATGAAAGAAAAGACTCTGAATGGCAAGATTCAAAAACTTTACTGTAAACAAAGGGGGACATTAGGAAGAAACTGCCCATGGAATTTCCCTAAGACAGCAGGAAACTGCCAAACAGTTGCCTCTGCACAAAGTAAGGACCTTTTCCAATGGTCCTGGTCACAACTTTTAATAAATCTGATAATTATAAATAATTAAAACAAAAGCATAGAAACTTCAAAATTCCATGGCCCTTACCTAAAACTTTCAAACCCAAGAAGCCTAGTGCAACCAATTAAGAAATTTTCCTAGATTTAGACTTGGAACAAATTAAATGAGTTCAATATATTTCCTAAAACATAATAATCAATGTACTTTTAAAGTTCTTCATAATTTTAGGATATAATCAGTACAATACAAAAATTGAACAATGAATTTTTGAATTGAACAAATGCAATTTTATTCTGCTTAGGTATGTTCTCCTTAAATTTAAATAAGCTTACTAACAAATAAGCTAGTATTATGAGTATATTCTCAAAATTTTTCTTAAAGTAACCTAACAGGTTGCATAAACTGAGCAATGTACCTGGTAGTGTTGTCACTTATGTATAATAAAATAAAAAATATGCTAATGCTTCAAATATTCTACTTAAGAAATCAATTAAGTTTAATAAAAATAGAAATGGATTTTTTATAACTTTGATTACCTGAATTTCAAAGAATCTGGCTTTTGGTTACTTGGCCATTTGTTACCTCACTATGTGAAAGAATCTGAATTTAAAGTGGAATTGTTAATATCAATCAGAATATTTCTGTTGGTAAATGCTGTCATGAATAGGAAAAAAGCCCTAATTCTTGGCTTAAAAGAGTTTATATTCTAGCTAAAATATACATGTATGAAGACATAGTGTAAAACAGTCATAACGAAGGAATAAAAATGCTGGAAGAGTTTAAAAAGCAGAGAGATAAAAAACAACCTAAGAAATTCCCATAGAGATGACATGTATAAGACTGTTAAATAAGAAAGTAGCCTTTAAACAAATAGAAATCTGAACTAGCTTTTAGGAACCGTAACTTAATTTTGTGAATTAACACATTCCTGGCATTGTTTAGCAGTTGGGAATATTGTTGAGACAAATTTGAGTTTTTTTCTAAGGAAATGTGCACGTTCAAAAGCTTTGTATCATATATTCAATAAATGAAAGCTTTTGTGTTAAGCCGAGTATTCATTCAAAACTAAAGTTTAGTTTTCCCCCTGTTAAAATAACGTGGACATTGGAATAATATTCTTGTTAATGTTTATGTTGGCATTATCCTTTATTTCAGCAGACATCTTCTCACTGCTAGGGAAAAACTGTCACAAATAATTTGTTCTTTCACCTGGTACAAAAAAGGTGCTAAAATAACTTAACCTATTGAACAAGAAGTGTTTGGGAAATATTACAATGGTTAAAAGGGATTTTCTATCTTGTTGCTAGTTAAATTTGAATAAAATATTAATATATTTGGAGATTGTAAAAATTCCTAAAAATTTGACAATATTCTCACTGCTGATGTTACATCCTGATATTAATCTGTATGATGTTAAGCAATAGTATGGCATTGTTAGTCATGGTTTCAATCATTCTAAAAAAGGCTACAGATCATAGTTGCCCTGCTTTGCTCTAATACTTCTCTAAAAGTATATGCGCTCAACTTTGAAAGAAAGGCTAAGCAAATATATATATTATATTGTATCTGTTAAATAACATAACTCTGATAAATGTGTAAAAGTATAAAGAACAAAACCTCTGCTATTGTTCCATTAATTGTCTAATGTTTTTATTTTGGGAAAACCCTTCATTTGAAACTGCTTATAAAAATTAAAGCTCAAATTACAAGCATTAAGTATTATCATTAAATTCTGAGGTGCTTTTACTCTTTATATAGCCCAATAGTTCCCTGAAACTTTAGGTGTCTGTGTAACACCTAAAACTCAAATTTCGTTCTCCAGCTCTGAAAGTTAGCATGGGTCCACACAGTAATGGTTAAAAAAGTAAAAGAAATCAAATGGTTAAAAAAGTAAAAGAAATTAAAGATGCAATAAAATTGATCTGGTTAAAAGCAAGGTAGATCAATATACAAGGTAAAAAAATAATATTGTCTGTTTTTGAAGATTTCACTTTCGTGTGAGATAAAAGAAAAATGCTTATTTTGTCCAAAATTTGCACTATCTAACTTAATTTATCTAGTGAGTTAAACAACCTAGTTCAGCTTTATTTAATAAGAAATCTGGAATAAGGAACAAAATCTTAATGTTTTATACAAGTTAATGTTTTGTACTCTACATTTCAGAGTAATTTGAGCAGTATATATATATATGTATATATGGCTCCAAAGATAAGCTTGGCTCTGACATGGATTAAATGACCAAAAGGGGGAAAAGAAATAGAGTTTCAATGGCTGAGAGATTTCAAATTGAGTTGAGAGGTTATTCTGTAGGTTACTCTTATGCGAGCTTCAGCCAGATATTATAAACTGCCACAATACAGCAAACCCCAACCAACAATGTTCATAGAAATGCTAAAAATATCTAATGCTTTATAAAATTTTACTTATTAAGCTTGTTTTTCAGAAACTTAAAACCTTCAAATTATTCCAATGCCAAAGAAGCTCTGAAACCCAAAGATGCTGAACTCTCCAAGAATAACAACTAGTTTCATTGTTTATACCTTTGCCCCCTAATAATAATGCCCCCTTTTCAGCCTTGAAGCAGTTAAAAAAGCCCTGGATGTCCTAACCACAGCAGCAAAAGGAACTTGTGGAATATTAAATAAAACCTGCTATTTTTACATCAACAACACAGGCCAAGTAGATCAAAATTTAAAAATATTAAAAGAAAATGTGGCCATAATAAATAATAACTTAGCAAATGCAAATTCATCTTGGTTAGAAAATTTCCTATTAAATTTTCTTTCATTCTTCTCCATACCTCTATGAACTATCTTACTCCCCACCATTGGGCCCTTAATTATCCTCCTGTTAATTTTCCTCCTAGCCCACTGCTTCCTACAGTGTCTGTCTAGATTTGTTCACAGGTCAATGGCAGCCATGACCAAGCAGCAGGATTCTGAAAACACACTTCTGCTACAAGAGAAATTTAAAAATCTACTCTGGTCACAGCAAAGACATCACTATCAGCCAGTTCCAGCAGAAGAAGCACCTTAACCCAATTAATAATGTCCTGGCTCAACTTGAAGCAATTTCCTCCCCAACTACACCCTTTTGACAGCAGGGAGGAACCAAAGAAAAAACACGATATCCCTGCTCCTTCTAAAATTGCTTTGAGCTGAATTAAGGCATCCCCCCAAACCTAACCCCAGTTCCAGTCAATTTTATTAAAATTAAAAGACAGGAATGTCAGGTCTCAGAAAAAGAACTTGACATTTAAAATGGATTCTGTGACCTGGGGGCCCCCCTCAGTTTCCCTCCTTTAGCAGCTTCTCTGACAGGACCCGATGTGGCAGCATGATAGGCAAGCATGGATGTGCTGATGCCCCAGCCATCAGAAGCAAGACAAGATAACCATGAGTATGAGGTCATTGTCTGCTCCCTCCTGATAACTCCTGGCAATGCCTGCAGCTGCACATCACCCCCACCCCTCTTGGTGCATTTTTTTCCTTTAAAACCGCAAGCTCTCAGAAAGAGACCTGGAGCCATTTTTCTTTCCTTTTGTTGGCAGGTTTCACTGGCTCCTGCTTGCCTGCTCTTTACCTGCTCTCTCCCTGCTTTTTCCCTGCTTTCTCTCCCTTCAATAAACCTGTTAAGCTTTGACTCACTTCCCATGTGGATTCCTTAATGTGCCTAACAGACAGTCTAACAGGGAAACTTCAGTTGGGTGTTAGCTAATCCTAGATTTCCAAGTGTAAGAAAAGCTTTCAAGACCTTCAAGGCAGATATCAAGCTCAGTCACAGGAATATATATTAGTTCCTGCCTTCTCTTTCCCCCTTGCTCCCAGTTTTCAATCTCACTTGGAAAAAGACAATTTATAAATTAAGTGATTAAATAAAAAAAAGAAGTAGTCTTGCCAAATAGTGTGTTATGGAGTAGAACACAGAGCTCCATTTTTGCTCCTTTTAGTATTAGAACCAAATATCAAGGAAAAAAAAAAGCTTCCTATGACCATGATTACTTATCTGCCTCTATGTACAGAATATAAGGCCTATACAGCAAAATACTGCCAGGAGCAGTGGCCTGGTGGCAGCAGGGGCTTGTCAGGAGGCAAGCAGGGCACTCCTGCTGTACCACACTTAGTTTGAAAGCTTCTCCAATCTGTAAGAAGGTAAGCCACAGGGAACTTGCCTGGAGGCTGGAAGACAGCAAGAAGGTGGGGATAGAGTGAAGACAGGAAAGCAAGGATTCTCCTCCCTGGGAAATAAACACTCTGAATCTGTTTATTTGAATGACTATTTATTTTCTTGCTCACATCTTCTCTCATATGGTGGTTACTGATTCAACATTCGAAAGCTGCTGGAATTTTCTGTAACGTCGGTGTTGAGGCAAATGTTTCATCATAGGCTAAGTGTGTTTTATTTTTAGGAAACGGGCTTTGAACCACAATATTACTTATTCTATTCAATAATGAGTACTTTTACCACTGGGTTTAGCAGAATTTTGATTCTCTATCAGACCCAGTAATCAGAAGTAAAGGACAGGGACTCTCCTTCAGACTTCTTTCCACAATAAAGCTGGTGTCCCCAGGCTTGGAGGCATTGCACAAATAGTACGTGACACTGAAGTGGCTATTTACTAGTCAATTGTTTCAAAATTATACTATGTTTTCCTTTTCAGCATAAAAATATGTTCTAAGTGGTATTGTTTTCCAGGTCTGCTACAAAGATCTATTTAATCCAATTTTCCTAATCGTACTTTGGGGAAAATGCATTTGTTATATTATATTAGGGTGCTAGGAAAACAACTTTTTCCACTTGGTGATGGCCTCAAAAGTAGTGCATTGTGTCAAATGGAGATGGGTAGCTATTCTTGGAAATAGTTGATTTTATTAGCTCACTGTATATCTGTGGCTAGATAAGAAAAGGGACACCATGAATCATATATTCTGAATTGGAGAATATAGGTCAATTTCAGGAATTTAGAAACAGAAATTTTCAACCCTGTTAACATAGATAGCTCATTTTTAAATCAAGTATCCACACAGAAAGAACCACTTGCTCAGTAAAAGTTGTGCTTTCCTTTCTTTTACCAGAGGAGAAGCACCAGAACTTAAATTGTCTTATTTTATACCAAAGGAAATTTCATTGTGGAAATCATTATCAGGATGGTTTTGAAGGAATAGTACTGTTTTTGAAAATAAATACCATAGAATTCTACCTTTCATAACTTTGTAAAACAGTGGTTATTAACATGTGATTATGCAATGATAAATGACTTTTACAGAACAAAGGGAAAAATTATCTAGAGCAACATGAATTGACTTTTATTTCACTATTTTAATTTTTTTCCCTTATTCATCAAACCAGTATGACAACAAACATTTCATAATTGCATTAACTTTCATGCAAACTTTAAATGACACCTTTAAAAAAAGCTTTCCCTAGATTTTAATTAATCTTGAATATTTAATACACTTTTGCATAACTTAAGTAACAGCTTATCTTTTATTTTTGCCTAAGGCTCCTGAATTTTAATTAACATGCAGCACATCTTCTAAGTATTTGGTGTTGCATTTAAAGAGCAATAATTTTGATCCATTTAAATGCACCATCATCAGATATGAATTAGTATAATAATTACATTGCAAAAGGAAAGAATTAAACTGAGAAAAGAAAGGAAGGTTTCTAAAATTCAAATTTAACTTCTGTGTAGTTGTTCTCTAAAATGCAAAATATGAGTTATAGTATTCCTAAGTTCATTTGGTATAAATCAGACATTCAGGTGATACAATAAAAAATCAAGGATGAATACAGAGTATAAAACTGGGTCCTATATAGATGTCCTAATACAAGCCTAAGGGGAAGCCAGCAGCACTTCCAGTCAGTCCCATAACTGGATCCAATATGGCCACCTGAGCCAGGGGCAGCAAAGCCATAGGCTGACCAGCAGCCTAAGACTAGAACCTCCTGATAAATGATAAATTGACTTTCTAGACAATGACATTGTACTTTCTAGAATTTGAAGTAGAAAATATAAAAAACAATTGGCCAGTTAGCAATGGAAGCTAAGACAAAGTTCATGATAAAGGGATCTATAAAGTCAAATATGGGCATTGTGAAATGAAAGTTATATTGGTTTAGATGGGATCAGTTTTAATTAACAGAAGACCCAACTGAGTTTGCCTTCACATACTCACACACAGAGAAATTTATTGAATCAAATAACTGAAAAGGGCAAGGTTGGGTGTAGGCTTGATGTGGGACCTGAACAAAGTCACCAACATTCTCACTCGTTTCTGTCTTTCCAATTTGGTTCTCTACTTTGTCTTCAGCCTAAGGCTGCCTTGCTCATAATTCCAGAAGGTTTCCAAGATTACTAGCCTTGTTCATGTACCTTTCTGAGGCAGTCCCTATAGCCAGGAGATACAAAACTGATTGCAACTGAGAACAGCTACTTTGAATGCAAACAGACAAGAGGCTGTTGAAAGGGAAGGGGTAGGAGTTGCCTGCAGGAAATCGATTACTGAGAAAGCAAGCAACATATACCATCACAGAATCTATAAAAATCCAAATACTCTAAACAGAGGAATCCAGTTGGTTTGGGATTTAAAAAAAAAATGGATGGGTCCATTACAGCTTAGATATGTTAGTAAAGAGTATTTGGACAAAGGTCCATTAACTTTGGCCTTTAAAACTTTCATAAATTATGAACGTTCGCTAGAACTGGTTTCAGCAGGAGCCACAAATATTAGGTAGGGTGACATGCAACTGGGCTTGTCCAGGGAAGGACCAGTATATGCTTGTCACACTTGTTTCACCCTCCAAAGGGGCCCAACTATTATATTCAACTATGTGTTCATTCTACCGCTATGGCACCTAATTTTTTTTTTTTTTTAGCTTTTTTATTGTATAGTATGACATATATATACAAAGCAAAGAAATAAAAAAGCAATAGTTTTCAAAGCACTCTTCAACAAGTGGTTCTAGGACAGATCCCAGAGTGTGTAATAGGATACCATACCCTCATCTCAGATTTTGACTTCTAGCTGCTCCAGAACACTAGAGGCTACAAGGACTAAGTATTTTTTATCATCACAATTGACTCTTTTTTCTTTTTGGTGAAAAATATATACAAAAAAGCAATAAATTTCAAAGCACAGCACTGCAATTAGTTGTAGAACAGATTTCAGAGTTTGGCATGAGCTACAATTCTGCAATTTTAGATCTTTACTTCTAGCTGTTCTAAGACACTGGAGACTAAAAGAAATAGAAATAGAATGATTCAGCAATCATACTTGTTTGCTAAACAGTATATTCTCTATTTAACTCTACCATAGCCTTTGATCTTTCTATCCCACTCTTTAGGAATATTTGGGCTACGCCCACTCTAACTTTCTCATGTTGGAAGGGGCTGTCAATAATAGGGGGTAGGGAGATGGAGCTAGTTGATGCTCTGGACTTATCTGGTCCAGGGACCTATTTGGAGGTTGTAGGTTTCTGAAAAGTTATCGTAGTACATGGAACCTTTGTGGAATCTTATATATTGCCCTAGGTATTCTTTAGGATTGACTGGAATGGTTTTGATTGAGGTTTGGCAAGTTATGATTGTAGCAACGTCAACTGAAGTTTGTGTAAGAGCAACCTCCAGAGTAGTTTCTCGACTCTATTTGAACTCTCTCAGCCATTGATACCTTATTTGTTACACTTCTCCCCCCACCCCCACTTTTGGTCAGGATGCCATTGTTGATTCCAAAGTACCAGGGCCAGACTCATCCCTGGGAGTCCCCTGGATGTCATGTCGTACATACAGGGGAGGGCACTGGTTTCACTTACAGAGTTGGGCTTAGAGAGAGTGAGGCCATAGCTGAGCAACAAAAGAGGTCCTCCAGAGGTGACTCTTAGGTATACCTATAGGTAGGCTAAACTTCTCTTCTACATACATAAGCTTCACAAGAGTAAGCCTCAAGATCAAGGGTTTGGCCTACTGATTTGGGTGTCCCTAACGTTTGACAAAGTATAAGGGGTTTCCCTGGTGGCAAAGTTTAATAGTTCCATATTTTCTCTCCCATCCCTCAAGGAAATTTGCCAATACTTTTTGATTATCTGTTTAATATATTCTAGGATGTATCCAGGCATTACATTAACCTACACAGGATTAAAGGCCCTCATTTTTATTCTGGGATCCCTGTGTTTTGATTGTTTAAAAGAGCTATTCAGACAGGTTGAGTTAGATTATGTGCTACAGAAAAGTTCCAGACAGAATAAACCTTTCTTCCTTTGGTCCCAAAGAGTAGGTGAGGTTCTAAAATATAGACAATGTCTTCCTTACCTCTGTGTTCTGAATTACTTTAATCTTGACCTGATTGGTTTCATTCTTGCTGATAAATATCAAGTTATAGATATATAAAACAGCCTCTCAAAATCCAGAAATAATAATTATCACCTCTGGACTAAATGTGACTGCTATAAGAGCTTACAATCTAGGGTCCTGTTTTCTTTTAAGCATTTTTCTAATACAGACCATACAATAATTGCTCTTTTGTTTCTGGATTATCTTGCCTCACCCAAAGTCCCACAGGTTCATTCACAATGTTGCATGCCTCACAACTTTGTTCTTTTTTGCAGCAGCACAATTTTTGATCATATGTATAAACCATCATTTGCCAAACTACTTTACAGTATCAGGGAAACCCCTGATACTGTGTAAAACATTAAAGACACCCAAATCTACTTCTTCAGCCACCTGCATTCATTAGGCACCATGTATTAATGCCCAAGGTCCACAGTCCATCAACACTCTCTATTTTAGAAAATTTCATTATTCCCAAGAGAAAGATAACCAATAAATACACCCTCACCAAATAGGAAATCTAAACCTCTCCTTACTTTTTGTCCCTCCCCCTATTATATATTACTGCTGCTGTTGCCGTGACACTACTGATATTTACCTGTTAAACATAGCCCATAGTACGCAATAACAGATTTCCCCCTATACCTGGAACTTAAACACTCTTTGTACAAGAATCATACTTTGAAGTAGTTTATGCACCACCTTATTTATATTTGTAGTATTAATCAGTGGGATACACAGGTCTATACAACCCCTTTCAATATTGTCCACCTTCAATATGGTAATATTACTTATAAGACCCACTAAATAACTGCCTTTGCTTCTATCTATTCCCTTACATTTGAGTTCAGCCTCATTAGCTAACTGTTCACCCATCTCTAGCTTCTATGTATCTTTAAGTCCCCTATATTCTGTATTATAAGCCTCTGATTTTACCTTTACCATGGTCATAAAAGTAGAGTCGTACAGTATCTATCCTTTTGTGTCTGGCTTATTTCACTGAGCATTATATCCTCAAGGCTCATATATTTTGTCATGTGCTTCAGGATGTCATTGCATCTTCCTGCTATATAATATTCCATTGTATGTGTATACCACATTTTGTTAATCCACTCATCTATTGATGGATATTTGGATTGTTTCCATCTTTTGGCAATTGTGAATAATGCTGCTACGAACATCGGTGTGCAAATGTCTGTTTGTGGCTCTGCTTTCAGCTTTTCTGGGTACATACCAAGTAGCGTTATTGCTGGATCATAGGACAACTTGACATTTAGTTTCCTAACGAACCACCAAACCATCTTCCATATCAGCTTTACCATTTATACATTCCCACCAGTACTGCATAAGTGTTCCAGTTTCTCCACATCCTCTCCAACATTTGTAGTTTCCTTTTTAATAGCAGCTATTCATATAGATGAGAGGTGTTATCTCATTGTAGTCTTGATTTCCATTTCCTTTATAGCTAATGAAAATGAGCATTGCTTCATGTGCTTTTGAGCCATCTGCATTTGCTTTTCAGAAAAATGCCTACCCATATCTTTAGCCCACTTTGTAATTGGGTTGTTTGCTCTTTTGTTGTCGAGTTGTACGATTTCTTTATTATACAGGATATCAAACCTTTGTCCAATGTGTGATTTCCAAATATTTTCTCTCATTAAGTTGGCTGCCTCTTCACCTTTTTTACAAATTCTTTTGAGATGCAGAAACATTTGATTTTTAGGGATTCCCATTTATCTATATATTTTTTGTTTTGCTGCTTGTACTTTGGGTGCAAAGTTTAGGAAGCTACCTCCTATTACTAGGCTTTGAAGATGTTTCCCTACATTTTATTCCAGAAGCTATATGGTACTAGTTTTTATATTTAGCTATTTGATCGAGTTTGAGTTAATTTTTGCATAGGGTGCAAGATAAGCGTCCTCTTTCATTTTTTTTGACTATTGATATTCTCCTATGCCCATTCATTGATAAGATTATTTTGTCCCAGGTCAGAGGATTTGGGGGCCTTGTCAAAAATGAGTTGACCATAGATTTGGTGGTCAATTTCTGTACTCTTGATTAGATTCCATTGTCAATATTTCTATGTTTGTGCCAGTGCCATGCTGTTTTGACCACTGTGACTTTATAATAAGTTTAAAGTCAGGAAGTGTTAATCCTTCTACCTTGTTCTTTTTTAGGATGCTTTTAGCTATTCGGGGTCCCCTTCCCCTACAGATGAATTTGATAACTAGCTTTTCCAAGTCTTCAGAGTATGTTGTGGGAATTTTGATTAGTATTATGCCATCTGCAAATGGCATAATTAGTATCAAGTATAGTATCATGCAAGTATAGTATCATGCCATCTGCAAATAATGAGAATTTTACTTCCTCCTTTCCAATTTGGAGGTCTGTTATTTCTTTTTTCCTGCCTTTTTGTTCTAACTAGAACTTCTACTACAATGTTGAATAATAGTGGTGACAGAGTACAACACTCTCTTTTCATTGAGTAGGATGCTGGCTATCATCAGTTTTTTACATATGCCCTTTATCATATTGAGGAAGTTACCTTTGATTCCTATCTTTTGAAGCGTTTTTATCAGAAAGCAATGCTGAATTTTGTCAAATGCTTTTTCAGCATCAATTGAGGTCATCATGTGATTTTCCCTTTCGATTTGTTAATGTGCTGTATTATATTAATTGAATTCTTGTGTTGAACCATCCTTGTATTTCTGGTATAAACCTGACTTGGTCATGGTGTATAATTCTTTAAATGTGTCATTGGATTTGATTTGCTAGTATTTTGTTGAGAATTTTTGCATCTATGTTCATTAGGGAGATTGGCCTTTAGTTTTCCTCTCTTATAGCATCTTTACCTGGTTTTGGAATTAAAATGATGTTAGCTTCATAAATGAGTTAGGTAGTGATCCTTTTTCCTTAATTTCTGGAAAAGTTTGAGCAGGATTGGTATTAGTTCTTTTTGGAAAGTTTGATAAAATTCCCCTATGAAGCCATTTGACCCTGGGTTTTTCTTTGTAGGAAGGTTTTTGATGACTGATTGAATCTCTTTACTCGTGATTGGTTTGTTGAGATCTTCTATTTCTTCCTGAGTTAGTGTAGCTTTCTTGTATGTTTCTGGGAATTTGTCCGTTTCATCTAAGTTGTCTAGTTTGCTGGAATATAGTTGTTCATAGTATCCTCCTGTGATTTCTTTTATTTCTTCATGGTCTGTGATACCACACCCCTCCACATTTCTGATATTGGTTATTTGCCTACTCTCTTTTTTTTTTCTTTGTCAGCCTTGCTAGTGGCCCATGGATTTTATTGATTTTCTCAAAGAACCAACTTTTGGTTTTATTAATTCTTTTTATTGTTCTTTTGTTCTCCCATTCATTTAATTCCACTTTAATCTTTCTTATTTCTCTTCTATTTGCTTTGGGGTT